>JAQZBX010027581.1:0-28267 GCA_029593785.1 Cabassous unicinctus | reverse complement strand
TGCTTTGCAGAGCTGAGATCAGAATGGGCAGGAATTGGCCGGAGTCAACCAGAGACCCCGAAACAGCGGGGTCTGGGGAGCAGGGGTCTCACCCCAGCCTGCCCAGGGGACCCAGCACCCAAGCAGAGGGGAGAGACGAGGGCATCCGGATGAGACCAGCCAAGTGTGTATGAGGGGTACTCAGGGCTGGGGGTGAGGCCTATCCACCTCTCCAGCCCTACCTTGTACCCACCTCCCCCTGCTTCCCTACACTTGAGCCACACTGGCCTCCCTTCTGTTCCTCTAAAATTTCAGTTCGCTCCACCTCGGGGCCTCTTGCACCTGCTGTCCCCTCTTCCTGGAACCCTCTCCAGGCCTCCCTGACCACCTCTCGGCCAGTCACACTGTCTTATTTTCTTTCTAGCACTGTAGCTGTGTGAAACACTTGTGTCCACTTATTTATCTGTCTCCCCTACTAGATAATAAGTTCCAGAAGGGCAGGGACTGTGTGCAGCTTGTTTGCAGCATTCTACCCCCCACCCCCAGATGCTAGCCCAGTGCCTGAGTCTAAGCTCAATAAACATTGGTCCCCCTGTTCTGGCCTAGAAGTCAAGATAATGTCTTCTTTACAAATGCCATGCTTTCTGCCTGGGACGGCCTACCCCAGGTTTTACTGGGGAGAGTGGCTTTGACACCCAGCTCAAACGGACAGGGAGAAAGTGTGGCCTAAGAGTTCTCCCATACAGCGGAGCCTGCTCCTTCCATTCTGCCTGCTGCCGTGCTTCCCGTGAGCTCTGCAAAATCGCAGTCTCTGGGGAGAGGGGAGTGGAGGAGGTGAAGGGGTGGGGGTCAGAGACGGGAGGACCAGCAGACCCTGGTTGCGGCAGGAAGCTGGTAACTGTGGGCAGCCAGCCCGGCAGGTAAGGTGCTGCCTGCCGGTGAGGTGTGTGCCCCCAGTCAGCCCCCACCTGCCTCTCAGCTTCTCGCAGGAAGGAGAGCATGTCTCCTCCCCATGACCCCCCTTGCAGGGTTCAGTAGCTAACACCGTGGGCAAGTTTCTCTTTGGGTCTAACATCAATGCATCTTTCTGCCCTAGAATATGCCCCAGCATGGCTGGAGGGAAGGGATGGGGCAGATGACTCCCCGACAGTTGTGTCACAGTTGCCCAGTGCTGACACTGGCATGCAGGTGGCAGTGGGGGCTCTTTGGGGACAATGGGCAGCTTTCCCCGAGCTGAGTTCAGAAGGATAAGAAGACATGAACACACAGAGTAAGGGGGACAAGAAAGGGAAAGTGTGTCTCAGGCAGCGGGTGAGAGAGAGAAGGAGGGAGGGAGGGAGAGGGCTGGCATATTTATTGCACTAAAGATAGTTCAGTCTATCTGGGATACAACAACAACAACAATAATCGTCATTCATGTTTATTGAGTATGCACTATATGCTCAAGGCTGGGTGGGTCTTGTCTCATTTAATCCCCAACAGACCTAATTTTACAGATGGGGAGACTGAGGCCAGAGAGGGGAAAGGCCTGCAGGGTCATAGCCTGTGAGGACCCCATCTGCCCCTGCTCCTCTCTGGACCAGCCCTTCCTCTGCCTGCAGGCCTACCCCAGCCCTTGCCGCCTTGGCCCTCGCACACTAGTATACACGAGAGCCTCATTTTCACTGGGTGCTTAGCAGTGGCATGTGAGAGGCCACGAGTGTCTGAGCTGGGCGGGACCTCAGTGCTCACCAAGCCTGCTCTTTGGCCGGTTCCTGGCTGGGCCCATCACATTCTTTCACTGAGACTTCACTGCAGCCTTTGAAGGAGACAGAATTGCCCTATTTTACAGATGCAGAAACCAAGGCCCAGACTGAGGTTACTCAGTATGCTTAGTATCCCACTAAGATAGTGGAGCTGAACCGAGGTCTCTGATACACCAGAGCACTTGGCTTATATGTGTATCTCTTTCCTTCAACAAATATCTATTGAACTGTATTTTTGCTATTTTTTTCATTTTCATGCATTTTTTCTAGGCCTTAGGGAAGCAGAGTGAAGTCTTTGACCTCAGGGAGCTTACAATATATTGGAAGGACAAACATTATTGGCATAATTCACAAGTAAATGTCACATTGCCCATTGAACTAAGTGCTATTCATGAAAGAAAGGATGCTATGGGAGCACAGCATGGCAATGAGGCCAGAAGAATGGGTAGTGTCCCATCTTCCAGATGATGAAACTGAGGCCCATGGAAGTTCAACGCTTTGCCCAAGGTCACACACCTGGGGCAAGTCGTGTGGTAGAGGTGGGACTCCAGCCTGGGGTTAGCCACTTCTAATTTAGTGCTGGTTCCATTAGCCAACAAAAACACGATAGAGAGCAGCCCACCACAGGCTTCCCCTGCTTTCTGCACACACACACACACACACACACACACACACACACACACAGATATAGACTCCATGACAGAAAGAATGACCTAAGTCTCAGGATCAGCGAGGGACCATTTGTGCGGGAAAGGAGAGGCCAGCAGTGATAGCACCAGAGGCAGCTCCGAGCCCATCATTCCTGTGGCAAGGTCTTGTCACATTGCGCCTGGATCCTGCCTCCTGCTACACAGACTCTATGAACTCCCTGATGCCTATCCAATGAATTTACTTGCAGCATAAGTTAATCAGAGTTTTTTTCCTGTTGTTGGCAAGCAAGAACCCAGATTAGTACAGACATTAGTGCCCTCAGGGAATCATGGGAATCTGGTAATGGTTATTGGCCTAGTTAGGGCTGAAGGCAGGGAAATAGCCAGCTAGTGTTAAGGGATGGGACCCAGCAGCTCATGGTACCCAGTGGCGAAAGAGCTAGTGAAAGTATCCCTTGTGGTCTCTAAAATGAGGCACCCATTGAAGGCAAGACTTTAGAAGCATGAACAGCTGGTGTCATAGAACAGAAAAAAGGGCAGGGAGAATTCAAGTACTGTGGGTTGGAATGTCTGTCTTTAATGGTATTGGATAGCTTAAAGAAAGAAAACAACAAACCTGATTCCCTAGATTCTGAGCTCAAGGCAAGGACCAAAACTCAGAAAACTTTCTAGGATGGGAACGAGACTCTCCTCTCTTACAGAGGCAAGGTTGAAACAACCCAGAACCAGATACATAGCTTGTTCTTGTAGGCTGCTGAATTACATCATCAGCAGAATTGATCACCTTTGCAGGATTCTTACATAAATTTAAGGAATTAATTCAGAAAGAGTGAGAATTGAGAGTCCAAAGACTCTCAGGAGGATGGTAGGCACAGATTCAGAATCCCAAATCCACAAAATCTCCCATCCTGGCCAAAGCTGGCTCTTCTCCCTTACTGGATGTGGCTGTTCCTGCCTTGGTTGAAGTCCTTAAAACTCCTTGCCTGAGGATTTATCGTACAAGGGGAAATCAACACTCCTCATCATACCTCCAGGCTTAAGACTAGATCAGATTCCAGTATGTTCCTGGGGACCAATTATAAAGTCAAACCCTGGAGGAGGAGGCTTATGCACTGAAAGGATTACAAAACCTTGCTAATTTATACTGACAAAATTCTGGATAATACACGGGGGGATGAATTCGCAGAAGGAATATCGTTTTAGATCAGGATGAATTTTCTGATGTTGATAAGCCTGAATGGATTCAATGTTCTGGTTTGAGGACTTGAGAAAAATTTCTTAATATAAAAAATTCTGGGGAAAAAAGTATCCTTCCACCCCAAATTCTGACTCCTAAGAAAAAAAATCATTGATGAGGGGAGTGCCAACCTCTTTGAAAAAGCTCCTTAGTGGTTGTTCTCCATGGTCCAGGCATGCTGGTAGAGGGTGCCATGGTAGAATGGACCCCCTGATTTCAAGGGAAGGGGAGGATCCTGATGTGACAGAGCCATGTGACACCACATAAAGGTCAGAGGTTAGGTGGGTGTGGTGACCCTTGTAATCTGAGTGGTCCAAACTTGAGGATTTTTTTTTTGAAATTGTTAATGAGCATGGGCTTAAGATCAAAAGAGATGGGTATCCCACAAGGTCCTATTTGATTCATATAATAAAAAACTGGTGCTTCTCATGAATAGACGATGACCCAAGCCATTACAACAGAAAGTTTTCAGACCCCTAGTCAGTCTGCAGAACCAGAGTCCTATGAATAAAGGAGGACTGGGTACCCTTGAGGAAATACTATGCAATAATATCACTAGTTAATTCCTTGAAGCTTCTTTTAGTTTCCCACAAAGGAACCTGTGGTCATATTCCAGGGTAATTGTGTATTGGCAAAGATCCAAGATTTTTTAAGTCTTATTAAACATTAACTCTGAACTAATAATGCTAATTCCTAAAAATCCAGAGTCCCCCTGAGATTTTCCAACTAGAATGGGGAGTTTACAGGGGTCAGATGACAAATGGAATGCTGATCTGAGTCTGCTCCATGGCAGACAGCAGTGCTGTCTGCTGTTACTTCCCCAGGTTCTAAGTGTATAGTTAAAATAGATGCCCTCAGGCTTAGCAGATTTCCTGCATTGGCTCCCTGACCCATGCAACAATGACAGACCAAATGAAAGCCACTGCAGGTTTCAACCCACAATCAAAATAGTAAGTCAAGAGCAATAGCACATCTTTGAATGAATCACAGAGTTTCCATCAAAGAAAGATGCAGGGGTGGTGATCCCCACTCCATTTAACTGTCTAGTCTGGCCAGTGCATAAGATGGATGAGTCTTGAAAAATGAAAATGGATTCATGTAATTAATCAGGTGGTGATTCCAATTATATTTTGCCATGTTCCAAATGTGATCTCGTGACTGGAACAAATTAATGGAGACTTGACACAATGCAGAGAATATTTTCTCTCCTCTATCCTAAAGATCAGAGAACATCAAAAGTACTTTGATTTCTCATGACAGGGACAGCAGTATACCTTCCATCTGGCCTCAGAGGTATGCCTACTCTTCAATTCTATGCCACACATGGGGACTTGAGTCATTTCATCATTCCGTAGGATATCACCTTGGCCCATGCTATCATGCTGATAAGACCTAGAGATCACAGAATGGCAGGTACCTTGAAATGCAAATATGATTCACAGGGAGGGCAGAATAGCCTGTGAACATACAGGGGGTCCAGTTAATCTTCTAGGGAACTAGTAGTCTGTTCCAAATGAAAAGCAAGTTATTAAATTTTGTATCCCCCACCACTAAGAAAGAGGTACATCACTTGCTGGTCTATTTTAGAGTTGGGGGGCAGCATATGCCACATTTGTGTATACTACCCCAACTTATTTCCTGTGTGATCATAAATACTTCTGGCTTTGAATAGGGTCAGAGCTACTGAAGACTTCAAGCCAAGTTCTTATCTCATGATACGCTAGCTTCAGTGGTGCTTGAAGTGTCTGTGATGCTGTATGGAGCTTTTGGCAAGACCAGAAGGAGAATCACAGCAGAGGCTTCTCAGGGTTTGGAGCAAAGCCATGCCTTCTTTGGCAGATAACTATTTGCCTTTTGAGAAACAGTTCCTGGCTTGCCCCTTGGCACTGAGAGAGTAAACACCTGACCAAAGAATACAGGGTAATTATTTAATCCAAGATACCCACCATATTATCTGATCCACCCAGCCATTAAATTGAGCATGCCTAAGAATACTCCTTCATCAAGTGGAAATGGTACAAATGGGCCTGGACCTGAGCAGGTCGTGAAAGCATGAGCAGGTGGCTCACACTTTCAGCATGCTATATCTTTCTCAGCCTACATTTATATTCTCATGGGACTTCCCTATAACCAACTTATTGAGGTGAAAAAGTTCTCTGATCCAGGTTTACAAATGACTCTGCATGATATCCTGGCACAGTTGGAAGTGGGATACTATAATATCACTGCCCCATTAGAGGTCTCCTTGAAGGACAGAAGAGGGAAATCCTCCCAGTAGATTTGAGGGGGTGCTTCACATTGTCTTTGTCTGGAAGAATAGAAGGCCTAACTTCTACAATGATTCATGGTAAACAGCTAATGATTTGACCAGATGGTCAGGGAGTTGGACGAGACAAGATGGAAAGATTGGTAACAAGGAAGCTTGGGGAAGAGGTATGTGATTGGACTCTTAGGAAGGACCCAGAGTCCTAAGCACATTTTTGTCCTATGTGAGCAGTCACCAAAAACTCCTGAAGACCCTGGCAGGGCCTTAATAAAAAGGTGGACAAGAGGACCAGCCCTGAGGTTGCCAATTAGTCTCTTTGCCCAGCTATCCCAGGTGCTTGCTCAGTAAACTAAGTGGCTGTGAATGTCACCTGGTGGCAGATAGATGACATCTGACTCTTCATGTCCCTTTAATAGAAGGGGACAGTGATTTGTCTCCCTGGATTCTGGATTTGGATTTGCATTCCCTGCCTGCCATAATTCTGCCAGCAACACCATCTGTAGACTTACTGAATGCTTTATCCACTATCGTGGTATACCATGCAATATCAATTTAGACCAAAGAATTTATTTTATGTAGAGAGAAGTCAATGGACTGAAGTCAATTGGATCCATTGGTCATACCAGGTGTCCCGATCCCAGGAGTAGCCAAACTTATAGAATTATGAAGTGATCTAATAAAGAACTTAGTTCCAGAGCTAGGTGGAAGAAAAAAAAGCCACTATGAGGTTGGATGCCAAATAATCAGCTGCCTATACATGGTGCTCTTTCTCCCACAGTTAGAGCACATGGCCAGGGGAACCAAGGAGCAGAAGAGGGGTGGTATAGCTCACAATTTCACTTAATAACCCCCTCCCCATACTCAGGGTTTAGAAGCGTTAGAACCTAAGGAAGGAATGCTTCTACCCAAAGATGTAAGAATATTTACACTGAACTGGACATTGAGAATGTCAGCTGGCCATTTATAACTTTTCACACCACTGGAAAAGAAGTCTTCTGCACCCACAAGTAAGTAACATGACGAAACTTGAGGCTATCAAGAGGAAACCAGATTTCTGGTGCTCAGTGAGAGCAGGGAGTAATAGGGATGGAAACTGTCTTAGGCTAGACGTTACCTGAAAACCATTCAACCCTAGGTGGGCAGGACCTCCGAAGGCCCAGGCCCATAGCAATGGCTGTTTGGGGAACCTTTCTGGGTAAAGAATGCTGACCAGGGGAGAAGGAAATTAATAAATACCAGCCTTGATCTCTTGACCACTAGCATTTTTCTATATTTCCATTTTTCCTGTGTCAAGTATATGTTAATATATTTTAAACTAGTGTTTTTCAATCTTTCACATGCACATGAATCATCTGGGGAATCTTGTTAAAATAGGGATTCTGAATCAGGAGGTCTGGGATGAGGCCTGAGATTCTGCATTTCTAAGCAGTCTTATCTGATCTCTTCACCAAAAGCCATCCTCTCCAAGACATTCTTCTCCTGATTACCATGGCAGTGATCGTTATCTGAGCTGATTCATTCATTTATTCACTCATTTCTCATCTGTCTTCTGTACTACAAGTAAGTTACATGACAAAAGAGACCTCGAATTTCTTGTTCATTTCTATATTCCTAGCACCTAGGACAGCACGTGGCACATAGTAGGTGATCTATAAATACTTGTGACATGAATGAATGGATGTGCATACCATGCGATCACTTGCACTCCTGTGTATGCCTAGAAGCACACAAACACACACGTATGGGTGCACACACACTTACACATGCATAGGCACAATCCAGACATAATTAGATATAATTAGAAATATACACACACAAGCAAATGTAGAGAGTCACATGCACAGACACACACAGATATGTGATGCACATGTGCATACTCACACAAAGTCACATAACCACATGCTTCCTCCAGGAAACTCAGGAGACTTTGCCCATCCATGCAGGGACCAGCGAGGCCCTTCTTAGCCGCTTTTCAATCCCTCTAGGTGGTCAGAGTTTCCCCAACAAAAGTCGAGAAATCTCAGAGCATGGACGCCCCCTGCCCCTTGCCTTCCCAGAAGCAGCCCTGCCGAGCTTCCCCCGCTCTGGGCCAGTGTTAGTGTCACAGGATGCAGAACATGTCCTTCCTCCCGGGGCCGGCCAGATCTCTTCTCAGTCTGCAGATGGGAAGCCTGAGGCCAGAGAGGGGCCGGCGTTTTGTCCCTGAGGGCTCAGAACGGTGCCGAGCGCCAGAGCGTCAGTGGGGCTGAGTGTGACTGTCCCCTGGACAGCTCAGGGCCCTGGTGCCTGCTCCTGCGTGCCCCAGCCCCGGCCCTTCACTGTGGAAAGGGATGGGAGCTGCTGCCCAAGCCCCAGTCTATTTTCTCTGGCAAGAAGCTGCTATGAGCAAGTTTTGGCAGACAGATCCAGGTCTCTGCCTCAAGATGCTGTTCCTGAAAATCTCCCAGGAAACCCTGCAGCCTCACCTCCTCCTTGGAATCTCTCACCTCCTCTGTTCTGAGTCTCTGAGTCGCCTCAGCTCAGCCCTGACAAGCCTCCTCTCCCCACTGCTAGAATCCTCTCTGCCCAAGGGGTGTTCCAGTTCTCCTTGTACCTACAGGGGTGGGAACTCATCACCCCCCAAGGAGCCCAGCTCCTTCTGACCATGTGTATTAGTCAGCCAAAGGGGGTGCTGATACAAAATACCAGAAATCGGTCGGTTTTTATAAAGGGTATTTATTTGGGGTAGAAGCTTACAGTTACAAGACCATAAAGCATAAGTTACTTCCCTCACCAATCTATTGCCAAATGTTGGCGCAAGATGGCTGCCGATGTTCAGCCTTCCTCTTCCTCTTAAGGCTTCATGGTCAGGCTCTCTAGGCTTTGTCTCTCTACCCGGGACTCGATTCTCTCCGGATTCAGCTGCTTTGTTCTCTCCACAAGGTCAGCTGTGA
Source organism: Cabassous unicinctus (assembly GCA_029593785.1). Classification (NCBI taxonomy): domain Eukaryota; kingdom Metazoa; phylum Chordata; class Mammalia; order Cingulata; family Chlamyphoridae; genus Cabassous; species Cabassous unicinctus. The sequence goes on along the minus strand of JAQZBX010027581.1, from coordinate 19,457 downwards.
ACTGTCAGGTGGATGCTCGTCTCTTTTTCCCGGGGCCTTCTCTTCTTCCTCACGACCAAGCTCCTCTGTGTTTACTTCCTGAGCTCCAGGTCAAAACTCAAACTTCTCTGCGGTGGGGTTTCTCTGTGAGTCTCTGCCCACCAAGGGGGTGGGGACTCAACGTCCTACTGACGCGGCCCAATCAAAGCCCTAATCATAATTTAATCATGCCCAGGTACAGACCAGTTTACAAACATAATCCAATATCTATTTTTGGAATTCCTAAACCATATCAAACTGCTACACCATGGATGGTCCTGCTTTGGTTTAGTGACTCCGTTTTTGGGCCTTCCCACTCTGCCTGCTCCTTTTGCTCTAGAACTGCCATTCAGAGTTCATGAAACAGGGCGTGGGTCTTCCTGGAATCTTCTCAACTTCCTAGTGACCAACTCAAGATATTTTACTCCATCCAAAGAGGACATGCTTTCAAGTTCCCACTACTCAATCATTCATTCAAAAAGTGTTCACTGAGCTCCTGCTATGTGGCCAGGTGAGCCCTGGGCAACAGTGGAGAGTATGACAGGTCACGAACTTGCCCCCACAGATCCTTCCATTTCCCAAAGAAGACAAACCAAAGCCAATTTTAAATATATGAATAAGAACAACTGCAAGTTATGATAGATTCCAAGACAGAAAGAAACATTGTCTTGATCTATATAAAATAATGGGGTCGGGGAGCAGGTGTAGCTCAGTGGTTAAGTGCCTGCTTCGCATGTACGAGGTCCCGGGTTCAATCTCTGGTACCTACTAAAAAAAAATAATGTGGGGAAATGGATGTGGCTCAAGCGATTGGGCTCCTGTCTACCATATAGGAGGTCTAGGATTCAATTCCCAGGGCCTCCTGGTGAAGGCAAGCTGGCCTGCGCAGCAAGCTGGCCTGAGTGGAGTGCTGGCCTCTGCAGAAGTGCTGGCCTGTGCAGAAGTGCTGGCCTGCACGGAGAGCTGGTGCAGCAAGATGATGCAACAAAAAGAGAAACAGAAGAGAGACAATAAGAGATGCAGCAGACCAGGGAGCTGAGGTGGCACAAGAGATTGAGCACCTCTTTCCCACTCCAGAAAGTCCCAGGATCAGTTTCCAGTGCTGCCTAAAAGGAAGACAAGCAGACACAGTAGAACACACAGCGAAAGGACACAGAGTAGACAACGGGGGTGTGGGTGTGGGGAGAAATAAATAAATGAATAAATCTTTAAAAAAAATAATGGGGTGAAATCCACTGTTGATTCTGTGGCTCAGAGGTCTCATGAAGGAGGGTCCTTTAAGCTGGGATCTGAAGGATAAGAAATAGCCACTAAGAAAAGGGCAGGGGAAGATCATCCAGGTACAGGGAACAGCATCTGCCAAAGTTCTGGGGCATGAATTATATTTCAAAAAAATTGATAATAAATAAAAATAAATAAAGGGAATGGCATTTTAAACACACACACGCAACTCTGGGGTGGGAAGCGACTTGGTTATCATCTCCCTTCTTCCCATTTGGCAGCGTCACTTCCCCCGGTATGGCCTCTTCTCTTTCTCCCTCCCCTGCTCCATTTAGAAGGGGTTTCCCTGCCCTCCTCTGGGGTGTGTTGCCAAGGACCCAGAGCTCGACAGAGCAGTCATTAGTCCAGCAGCTTAGCACCTGGTAAGAGCTGAACCTTGCTTGGCTCTTACCCTTGCTGGCACTGAAAAGAAAAGATTCCAATCCCCAGGTTCCACACTTACCAGCTGTGTGAACTCTCACATGATTTCTAACTTCTTGAAGCCTCAGTTTCCTCAGATATTTAATGGGCAAAATTGGTTATACCTTCTTTGAAGGGCTGTTGGGAGGAGCCAAAGATAGTCAAACTCTATGCAGGTGTAACCAGAATGGAATACCTCACTAGCTTGACAGTATTAGCCACAAGTCTCTTAATTTTCCACTTAATTGCTCAATACCCACCTGGACAATTTAGTGGGAGTCCAATACTTCCTGGTTGAAGCCACTTCCTTCCCTGCCCAAATGAACCCAGAAGGTTTCTCTGTCCAAAAGGTAGAGTCCTGCTTTGCATGGAAGGAAGAAAGAAACTATAGTCCTCGTCCGTTCATCAGTATGACTGCTTCTTCTGCAGCCACATGGTGTAACTGTTGGAGACATGTTCTGCACACTCTCATGGACCCTTGTCCACTGGGTGATGGACAATGTGCTCTGTGATCTCCATGTGTTGGCTTCAAGGCGATAGCTTTCTTAGACACACTTGGTCATTTGTTCCAAAGCACAATTACCATGTTAGGCCAAGAAGGGCTTCTAGTCTCATCCACACAGGAAACCAGAACCAGCCCTCCCTACTAATACCCCAGGCTTTGACCTGAGCCAGGTCATCATTGTAGATGCTCCCTTCATGCATGGAGAGTAGGACAGGTACTTGGTTTCTTTTCTGAACAACGGACTATCCCAACCTACAAGACATAAAACTGAACCTCCATGGTGGATTCTTGAACCCTATGCAGAGACCAGTGTTTCAGAGACAAGCTCTGCAAATGAAGGGGTAGAGTCAGCCAAAAGGGGTGCTGATGCAAAGTACCAGAAATCTGTTGACTTTTATAAAGGGTATTTATTTGGGGTAGAAGCTTACAGTCACAAGGCTCTAAAAAGTACAACTCAAGGTACCATAAGAGGTACTTTCTAACTCAAAGTCATTTACAACATGTTGAAGCAAGATGGTGGGCGATGTCTGCGAGGGTTCAGCCTTCTTTCTTCCTCTTACAGCTCCATGGGTCCATCTTTTCCTGATCTCAGCTGTAGGCTGGCATAAGGCTTGTCTCTCTTCCTGGGGCTCATTTCTTTCTGGGCTCACCTGCTCTGGTCTCTTCACAAGGTCAGCTGTAAACTATCAGGCGAATGGCTCAACTCTCCCTGGGGCTCCAGCATCAAAACCAAGTTCTCTCCTCTGCCGTGTCTTTTTCCATCTTCTCCCTGAGCAAGCGTCCATATATATAGCCCACAAAGGGGTGTGGAGGGATGGGGACACAAACTGAGTTGCCCTAATGATGTGGTGGAATCAAAGCCCTAATCTTAACATAATTTAATCAAAGGCATCTCAGCTGAATCTAATATAATCAAAGGGTATCATGCCCAGAGGAACAGACCAGTTTACAAAGATAATCTCTATCTCTTTTTTGAAATTCATAAATAATATCAAACTGCCACAGGTGGGGTGGTAGAAGCCTGTGCCACCTTACAACAAGTCCTGTCACCACCTTCTCTGGAACCACAGGAGCTTTCTTGCTTTGTGTTTAGAGAGCTTAGAGGGACCTCCTGCTAGGCCACCCTCTGCCCAGTGACACCTCCTTGAAGAAGGAAGTGTTGCTCCAAGAGACATCTCTGTGTGTACTTCAACAGGGAAATAGCTGGCAGCTTCTCTTACCACCCCTGACCCTAAGCTAAACTCCTTCTTTCCAGGTGCTCTGGGACAGATGCATCTTCCCATCTCATCCTCACCAACCACCCTGTGAAGAAGGAGCTGTTGCAAGGATAGAAAGAATGCTGTATGACTTGTGCCTAGAGGGAGTGGCTGCTTCATAAATGGCAGACAGTGCTATTGCTGCTATTTTCTGAATGCAGTCTGGGAACCCCCTCAGCACCCCAAACCGTCTTGGGCCCCTGGCTTAAAGATGGCTTGGGACTTGCTTTCCTGCTCCAGTGACATCTCCTCTCCATGGCGAGGAAAGAGCATGCCCTTTAATGCTTCCCTGAGCCAGTGGTTAAGAGGCCCTGCTCCCCCACCCCCAGTGCTCACCCCGATCCCTCCAGGTGGACCTACCAGGTGAGCCCAGCATCAGGGAGAGGAAGGGCAGCAGAGAAGGGGCAGCAGGAAGCTGCATCTATGGTGGGGAGGAGGGGCAGGAACAGGCATTCCATCTGGCAGGCAGGTGAGAGGTGAAGCCCCCAGGCCAGGCTAAGGGGAAGCCCGAGAGCCGAGGCCAGCAGGAGAAGAGGGGGCATCAGTGCCTTGCCTACCAGGCACCAAGGTCCTCATCCTGCCAGGTGGAGGCCATGTCCACAGTTAACCTAGCCACCATCCCTGCCTCCCTGGACAGACTGCAGGCAGAGGCTGTGACCCACCCTGAGGCCATGGCGTTGGCATAGGGCAGTGCCACCTTCAGCTGGAGAGGGGCCTCCCATGAACAACTGGCCTCCTGATAACAGGCCCGATGTTGCAGTGTTGGCACAGACACTCCTGCCCTTCCTCCTTCCAGAACCCCTCATTTGAGCTCTTCAAATCAAAGTGGGTGACCTTCCCTGAGTCCAGGGGATAAGTGAGCAGACTCCTCTCAGGTCTCTGAAAAATGCCAGTAGTTAGAAGGAGTAGAGAGAAAAGCACTCATTTACTGTCTGGCTCAGCCAAGTCAGCCACCTCCATGGGCCATGGCATTCTCCCCCCAAAATGGCCTTTGAGGTTCCTTTTGGCTCTAACATTCAATGGTATAATAACAACCAATCTTCTGAGCACTCATCTAATTCAATCTTCCTAAGCTAGTACTAATAGGATCCCCACTTTAAAGTCAAGGAAACTACAGTTTAGAGAGGACAAGTGAATCTCCCAAGGTCCCCAGCAGGTTTGTGGCAAAGCCTGGATTCAAACCCTTGACTCTCTGAGTGCAGAGTCCCCCACTCTTAACCCCTCTGTTATGTCCTTCCTGGCCGCCTTACAGCGTTGAGACTATCTATCAAGCCAGGACTGGTCCAAGGCTGGACTTCTGCTGATGAGCATGGATCTGTCGCCCCTTGTTCTGGCTTTGTGCTCTGTGGCTTTAAGAAAACCTTTCCTCTCTTCCCGCTGTAGTTTCTGAAGAAACTGGCCAAGCTGGCTGGCACCACCAGCCAAAAGAACTCCATGTGAGGGTGTCAAGCAGGCTCTTGTCTAAGAAAGCAGATGTGTGTCTGTGTGGAGGGGAGGGACCAAAGAGTAATTAGGGCAATCTCTGGTAGGGGGGACCATGCCTCCTTCTTGGGGGAAGATGGCGGGCCCATCTGTCAACAAGTTCTCGATGCTGTTCCCCTAGACAGCCACCGTGGGGAGTAGAGGCATGTGGGGAGCAGAGAGCCCGCCCAGGTCTGACTGCTCTGAAGTGAGCACACCTTCCCCGCACCCCCTCCACCCATACCCTGGAGCTCAAACCCTGTTAGGAGAGAGATTTGTACACAGAAAGTGAAGGAACAATAAGACGATTTGTGCCAAGTGTGTGGTCTGTGTATTCAGTAGTCTACTCATTAATAAGTATTAATTGAGTCTTCCAGGCACTGGGCTAGGCAATGGGATAGAGAGACCACAGAGAGTGAACCTTCCTTCTTAGCACAAGGTGTCAACCAAGCAGGGCCATGCAGAAGCAAAAAGGGCTTCTTGGTAGCCCTTAGTATGTGCCAAGCACTGGGCTAAACACTTTTCTTGGATTTCCTTATTTAATCCTTACAAAATTCTGTGACGTTGGTATCATTACTGCTCCCACATTAAATAGGAGGAAACTGAGGCTTAGCAAAGGTTTGTAAAACTTGCCAACGATCCTGTAGTTTGTAAGTAATGGCGGCAGGACATGAATCTGAGAAACTTGGCTTTAAAGCCCGAGGCCGGGGAGTAGATGTAGCTCAAGTGGTTGAGCACCTGCTTTCCATGTACAAGGTCCCGGGTTCAATCCCTGGTACCTCCTAAAAACAAACAAATAAGCAAAAAAGCCCAGCTCTCATTGGGGTGTGAATGTAGCTCAGTGGCTGAGCACCTGCTTCCCATGTATGGGATCCTGGGTTCAATCTCCTGTACCTCCAAAAAAAATAAAGCCCAAGTCCTTTTGTGTGGGACTAAGGAGAGGGTGGCCTCTGGGGCACAAGGGGCGTGGCATGCTTGGGGGTGGGGCATTGTTAGAGGGAGCTGGTTAGGTGGGTGGTGCTGGGGCTGGACTGTGAAGGACTCCGAGTGCCTGTTGATTTCTTCCTGGAGAAGGTGGGGGACGCTTGAAGGAATGGTCTGTCGGTGCTCCCTCCATCCAGAGGAGGGCGGGCTGTGTAGCAGGGAACAGAAGCAACTTTGCAGATGGGGGGCTTGAGCTGGCTATTGTGGAGTGGAGGGTATGAAAGAGGGAAGAGAGAGAATGGTGGGAGCGAGGGCAGGAGTTGGGAGGCCCCCAGGCTAGCTGGGCCAGGGTATATAAGGAGAGGGAGGATGGGAAAGGCAGGCAGGGTCCTGGAATCCTGAACTTGAGTTTGTCCCTGGAGCAGCCGGTGGTGGCTGTGTGGACGGGGACATGGCCCAGGCTAGTGGGGCTTTGGGGTGCCATGTGCCAGGCAGTATGGCTGGAGGGTGAGCAGGACAGACATGGCCCCCGGCCTTCATGGAACCTGCAGTCCAGGAGCCGAGGCAGACATGAGTCAAACAACCACAGGCATGCATGGATAACTGCAAATGACTTAGCAGCTGATGGAAAGCCCAGGGAGCCTGGGGGGACATGTGGGCAGCAGCCCTCAGCCTGATCTCATAGGCATGGATGGGGAGGAGGTGGGGAGAGGATCCCATGCAGAGGATACGGCAAGCGCAAAGCCCAGAGGCAGGAGGAAATGCAGTAAATGGAAGGAAAAGCAAGAAGGCCCGGGTGGATGGAGCTCAGAGCGCCAGGGGGAGGATGACACAAGATGCCAAGCATTCTGGGGTTTTATCGAAGAACAATTACAAGATGGTGAAGAGTTTGAAGCAGGAAAAATTACTTAAAGATATCTGTGTTCTGCAGAGATCCCTCTGGCTACCATAAGGAGACTGGATTGCAGGGGCTAAGTGGGGCTGGGAGGTCCAGTTAGGAGGCTGCTGAAGACACCCCGGGGGAGCCGAGGGGTCCTGGATTCAGGCCACGATCACGGAAGCCAGAAGACACGATGGATGGTACAGGTATTGGAAGGCGGACTCAGCAGGACTTGGTGACTGACTGGGTGTGGAGGAGTTAGGAAAGGGGCAGCCACGACTTCCAGGTTCCCAGCTTGAATGGCAGGGTGGATGGTGGGGCCCTTTGTGGAGGTGGGAAGCAGATTTTAGGAGATAGAATGACAGGTTTGAGGTCCTGAGAAACAGCCACGTGGAGTTCAGAAGGCGATTCTGGGTTGGAAATGTGGATCTAGGAATCATTGGCTGGAGATGGAAATTCTATCCAGGGGAATGCCTAAGGAAAGAACATAGAAAGGGAAGAGGGCCCAGGTCCAAAGGCCACTGCTTGGTTGCAGGAGCTGACCAAGGAGACTGAGAAGTCGCTGGCAGGGCTGTGGGGACAAACCAAGAAGGGGTGTCAGAAAACCTGTAGGACAGAACGTCAGCGGTGAAAGGACACAGAAGGTCTGGCAGGTCGAAGGCCAGAAGAGACCATTGGATTTAGTGAGCTGGAGGTTCCTGGTGACCTGAGCAAGAGCGTTTTGTGTGGAGGGTGGAGGGGGGCAGACACGGCCTCATGGCTTGAGGAGTGGGACCTGGAAATAACTGGAAGAGGAGGAGAGGAGCGGGGCCTCGTCAGAGGGGAAGAGGCTAGAAGAAGGAGTGATTCGCTTGCTGGTTGCTCAGTTTCAGGATGGGAGGTATTGGGTCAGTTTAAGGGCTGAGAAGAGGGAGCCAGTCAGGCCTGAAAGGTTCCTCTTATTTCACAGAGTAGACCCTGGAGACTGAGAACAAAAATTCCAGTAGCACCCTGGGAAGAAAATAATTTGGCTTTTTAGCTGAGCAGGGAAAAGGCAAGCCAGCAATTGCCCTCTGGCTCCACTGGAGAAGGTCAAAGAGAGGCCTCTTGGGGGTTGGAGAAGGGAAGGAAGGGAGGGGGAGGAAGGGCAGCCGAGGGCCACTAGACGGGGAGAAGAGCCATCTAAAGGAACATAGGAGCATTAAAGGGGACACGTCAAACGTGAGAGCACACGACCAAGGTCTTATGTGTAGCTAAGGATTCCTCTCTGCGTTCTTTGAAACTGTCATATTTAAAGTTTGGTGTTTGAACTTGAATTTGACTCTTGGCAATGGCAGCGCGTAGAGGAAGAGCTCTGGCTTGGGAGGCAGGAGATGAGGGTTTGGTTCTAGCTCGGGCTTTGGTTTCCGCATATTTAAACTGGAGCAGAGATGAGTGTTTCTAAGATGCTCATGTGAAGCTGTGCCTACGCGACCTTGCTGCATGTGTGGCTGGCGCTCAGGAGTGCACTTGCTGCGTGGGACTGCAAGAGCTAATGACAGCACTGGAGATGGTAGTAACAGCTCAAGCGTATCAATGCCACCGCGGATCCCAGAGCTTTGAATGTGTTATTCTTTAATCCTCACAGGATCCCTGTGGAGGGCTCATGATCCGCTTTTCACAGATGAGAAAACTGAGGCTCAGAAAGGGGACTCACTTGCCCAAGGTCACACAGCCAGGAAGCGGAAGGGATGGGATTTCCCCCATGCCATGGCGCCTCTGATTGGGGCAGACACATGCATTTCCTGTCCTTCAGAGGAAGGAATGCCGCTGGCCGGGCCGCCTCATTTGACCACAGGGCAGTGCGGGGGCAAGGGCCAAGCTGGGCCTGGCAGGCCAGACCAGGATTGGGATGAGCAGGGAAGGTGGGAAAGGTGTCCCAAGGCTGAGGGTCAGAGCTGGGGAGGAGAAGGAGCGATGGGATGTGAGGTCAGAGGCCACATCAGCGAGAATGCCAAGTCCAGGGGTCTGAACTGGACCCTGCAGACTTGGGAGCCATGGAAACTTTGGGAGGATGGGGCAGTAAACTGGTGGCAGGATCCATACCAAACAGGAGGAGATGAGGCTGGGGTCCAGCAAAGAAGGAATGCAATCAGTAAACCCAGAGGGGATTTGGTGATGAGTTTGGATGGGGAAGGAACAGAAGGGCTAGTGTGAGGGAGGCATTGGCCCCCCAGGTCCGAAGCTAGGCTTCCCACCTCCTTGGGAAGAGGCAGGGAATCTGAGCAGGCCAGCTCCAGCTCTGATGGGTCTGAGATAGGTTGGGACGTGCCTGGAAGTATTTGTCTCTGTGGGATTTTGCTGTCTGTTTATAAACTGATCTCCGCCTTTGGCAGCAGCTGGGAGCTTGTGAAAGCCCTAACCTGCCCTGTCTCCTGTCTCATTGCCTCCTGGGCTGCTGGGGGGGTGGGGGTTGGGGGTCAGCTGTCTCCCCTTCCCCCTCCAGGCCTCAGCACCGAGGACCCTGCCTAACTCCTGGCCTCCTGCCCTCCAGGCTTGTCCTGGCCTTAGCATTGCTGGAGGCCAGGAGGTCTCATCTGTGTGTACTCTGCAGCTACCCTATTCAGGAGCCAGGATGGCACAGTGCTGGGGCCCACTCTCACCCAACACTGACACTCACTTTTCCCCAATCACTTGCGTACCCATTACCCATTTAATGCTCTTTTGTGACATGGAGCCCCTGGCTCCAGCCAGCAGCTGGTTGTAAAGGCAGAGCCAGAGGCAGGGACTCCTCCAGGTTCTGCCTCAGGGCTGGAGAAAGGTCTGAGAGTCAGGACTCCTGGGCTCCAATCCTGGCTCTGACATCGTTCACTGTGGAGTGGGGTGGGTTGAGGAAAGCGTCCACTAGTTGTTCTTTAAATTCTCTTCAATTCTGACAGCCTTTGGTAGACTGAACCAGATCCTTTATTCAGCAACCCCACTTGACCCTTCCTGTCTGCCTGGCCTGTGCTGGGGGCTGGGGCTGCTGTGGTAAAAGCATGGCAGCTTCCAAAGGCCCTGAGGTTAATAAAGGCCGTCCTTGGCCTTCCAGCCTTTCTTGGTCTGCGCTATTCTGCTTCTTCAAGACGCAGGTCCAGGAATCTCCACAGAGGCCAGGCAGGAAGTAGGGGAGGCTGAGGGCCCAGGTTCAGACACCCCCCACCCCCCACCCCCCACCAGCTGGGAGCATAGAGGGGCCCAGGACTTGGCGTTATCACCGAGGCAGTACCAAGGCCAGGTGCCCGGTGCTGTGCTGGGTGGGGACACTGTGAGGGGACCTACTGTCCTCCCTTCAGTGACAGCCACTGAGCTGTCCTCGGGCCCATATCCACCCTCCCCGCTGACCAGCTTGAGACGACTGCATCCTGAAAAGGAGAAAACTCAGCCATCGGGGTTCCCTGACTCAGAACATCAGAGAAGGAAAGGTCTTCAAGTGGGCTCTTCTGCCCTTCTCCCATTTACAGGTGAGAAACTGAGGCCCAGACAGCAGAGGGAGTGAGTCTGAGTGAGATTTGCAGCCAGTCCTCCCAACTCCCAGGCAAAGCTTCCTTCCAGAGCATAATGCTGCCTCACTGATAGCCACAGTTACTATTATTGGTATCGTCACCTTTGTGGTGGTTGTTAGAGTCACCTCTGCCTATGTGGTGACACTGCTATTGGCCAGACACCCATTTAGTCCTCCCTCAACCAGCGTATGAAATAGACATCATTATCCCCATTTTACAGATGAGGGATCGAGGCTTAGAGAGGCCAAGCGAACTGTCCAAGGTTTCCCAATCAGTAGGTGGCAGTGGTTCCAAGCAAACCCCAGTTCCTCTTCTCATCAGCCTGTGGCCTCGGGCGGGTGTGTGCCCCCCTGAGCTTTAGCTTCCTTCCCTGTGGAACGGAGCTCCCCATTCCTGCCTTAGGGGTGGCTGCGGACAGCCCTAGCAGCACTGTGAGTGCCCTGCCTCTGCAAGCTGTGTGTCCCTAACAAATCACTTACCCACTCTGTACTTTGAGGCCTTGGCTAGGAATGGGGAGAGCAACACCCACTTCATAGGGTGGGTGTGGTGGTGACGAGTGTTCTGGCAAAGAGCCCGTGCTCGATAAACCGCAGTTTATCTGAAGCCGCCTCATTTCTAGGTGAATAGATTGCTTACATGGCCACCTTCTGTGACTGGGCATGAGGGTTGGGTCTGATGATTTGCCCTATTGTAAATGCTGCTAAAAAGACATCTTTTTGGCTTTAAGGCCCCAGGAGATTGATTGTTGTATGGGTCAAAGGGCCAGGGTACTTTTGCAAGTTACCAGCTTTCCTTTAGGAGCAGGGTCCTGTGTGTGAATCCCCCCGGGGCCGTTTCCTAGTGCATGGCCTTGGCAAGTGATTCACCTCTCAGGTAGCTCTACTGCTCCCAGGAATGTTGCCCCAGATAAGCCAGCGCTCCTAAGCCCTACTTTTTTTGTGTGTGTGTGTGTCAATATTGGTGTTTATTTTTGGCTCTTAAGAGCCCTTTCATTTTTTTAAAATCAATTTTATTGATTTATATTAACAAAGCATACAGTTCCTCCAAGGTGTACAAATCAATGGTATGTGTTATAATCACATAGTTGGGCATTCATCACTTCAATCATTATTAGAGCATTTTCATTATTTCAATAAAAAAATAATAAACAAACAAAATAACAAACAAAGAAACAAACAAGAAAATTCCTCACCTCTCAACTTCTCTACGCTTCCCCCACTGTACATAGCTGCTGGTTATTCTACCCAAAGTGTAAAATCAATGGCTTTTAGTATAATCACAATGTTGTGCATTCATCATCTTAAAAATTCTAGAACAATTTCATTACTCCAAAAAGAAAGATTCTAAACCCCCTATCATTCCTTCCTCAGACCTACATAACAACTAATCTTTCATCTTTATGAATTGATTTATATTTACATTTCATATAAATGGAATCATACAATATGTAGTACTCTGTAACTGGTCTCCTTCACTTAGTATAATGTTTTTTTTGTCTGATGTTAACATTGTGAAGTATTAACTTACATTTGTTCAGCTTCAAGGAAAAATGGTCTTATGTATGCAATTCTACCCATATTCATATTTAACATAATGTATTTATATTTTACATAATATATTTAGTTCATAATAGGTGAGCCCTACATTTTATCGTGAGACCCACTGGCTCAGATCCTTCCCTAGTTAATGGGCAGGAACGCTGAGATGGTGTGAGGTCAGGAGCTGCCTGCCCAAGGTCACACAGTCGGTTTGCAGTTGGTGGCTCAGATATTTTTGCAGCTTGTTTCAGCCCTTCCTCTGGGCGGCCCTCCCAGACCCAGGCCAGGGCTGGAATTGAGATGGGGTGAAAGACCAGTCCACATCCAGGTAGCAGAGTTTGGGGGTGCTGAGGGGCATAAGGGAAAGGTGAGGGGGCTGTTGGATGAAAGCTCCAGATGACCTTTCCCACCTAAACAACGCCCGGCTGGCCCCTCACCATCTCCTTGGCTCCTGCTGTTCCCTTCACCTAGAATCACAGTGACTTTGGTACACGCCCTTCTCACCCACTGGGCTGTGAGCCCCTCAAGGACAGGGGCAGAGCCTCCATCTCAGTAAATTGTAAGGAATGTTAGTTGAATGGAATGAACTTGGAGAATTTCAGAACTAGTCTGAACCGAGTTTCTTATTTTCCAATAGGGAAACAGAAGTGCCAAAGCGTTAGATCTTTGCTCAAGGCCATGTTCTGCCCCTTCGTTGGCTTCTTGTGGGCCTGCTAGGAGCCCAGCATGGCTACGTCCTCGGCCAGGAAGCGCTGAGCTGTGACTGAAGGAACACAGGGCTGGGGGTCAAAAGATGCTGGGTCAAGTCCACTCATGCCACTCTTTTGCTTGGACCTTGGACCTATTATGGCTCCTCTCCGGGCCTCGGTTCTCCCACCTGTGAAATAGACATGATGGCCCTACCTACCACCTGAGTCTGGTGTGAGGCGGAAGTGAAGACAGTGGGCCAATGTTCTTGACAAATGTAACGGTGGCCATGGGGCCCAGCAAGGACGGGGCTCCTGGGGAAGAGGCAGCTGGGTCAGGTCTGGAGTCAGGAAGCCTGGGACCCAATCCCATCTCCCCCACTCACCAGCTGCATGACCTTGGCTGTCACCTCCCCTCTGAGCCTCAGTTCCTCCTCTATCAACTGTCACACCCCTAGAGAGAACTTCCCTGAGCACTGCACCAAAGTGGCCTTCCCTGGCCTACATCCCATCCACCCATCCATTTCTTCCGTAGCCCTGGTCCCAAGTAGCAGTTATCCTGTTTGTCTGATCCTTTTTCAATTACTATCTTCCCCCTCAGAATGTAAGCTCCATGAGGAACTTTTTGTCTTTTATGTTCTCTGCTGTCTCCACAGGCTCTAACACAGCACTGGCACACAGTGGGTACTCAAGAAATATTTGTTGAATGAATGGATGAATCAATAAATGAAAGCAATGGAGTCAGCAATTCCAAACTCCCAAGGGCATTTGGAGATGAAAGGAGACAAGACTTGTAATGCACCCAGCCCAGTCCACAGTTCAACCTGTGAGGATGGAGCTGCTGCTCCCATCCTGAAGACAAATTTTGCAACTGGCTCCTGGGAAGCTGGGAAAAGGCTGTGGGCAGGAGAGCCCAGCAGCTCTCACAGTGGCGGCTTCCACTTCCTGGCTTGAGCTGGGCCCCCTAATTGCTCTGGCTCCTTGGCAGCCTAAGCAGCCATCTAATGAGTTTGCACCCAGTTGGGCCCTCCAGGCAGACGAAGGTGTTCTGTCGCTGGGATCTGCCTCCTGCCCACCGCTACTTACCCTGACACACCCAGGTCCCTGCTGCCAAATTCCACTTCTGCCACGAAGGAGCTGAGAGCACAGAGCAGAGTGGAAGACGTATTTGCCCTGGTGGGTAGAGGTCTGGGTCCAAGTCCCAGCTCTGCCCCCAAAACTGGGTGATATAGGAGGCCATGGAAGTTCATGACCAAGAACATAGACCCTGGAGCCAGCCTGCCTGGGTTAGGATCCTGCCTCTACCACTCACTAGCTGTGTGACCTTGGACAAGTCACAAACATGTTAATGCTCAATTTCTTCATTTGTAATGCAGGCGTAGGTTACGTGAAACGGTAGGTGTAGCGTACTCGGCACAGCTCCTGGCATACAGGAAGAGCTACTGTAGTTTATCGGGGATCCCCTTTTGATCCTGGGTCCTCAGGCTGTTCATCTGTTAGAACAGGCTTTCTCAGCCTTAGCACCATTGACGCTTTGGACTGGCTAAGTCTTTGTTGTGGGGGCTGTCTTGTGCATTGTAGGATGTTTAGCAGCGTCCCTGGCCTCCACCTACCCAATTTCAAAGTTTCCTGTCAAATTCTGAAATTCCCTGATTTGCTTCAGGAACCCCAGACCCACCCCCATCGTCTGAATCCAAGAAACACCCACCTATGAGTGCCCTCCCCCCATCAAACAGCTGCCCCAGCCTGAAGGCCCCAAACGCCACCAGCTGCGGAAGGTGAGTCTGAGGGCAGGGATGATGGTGGTGACTTCCTCGTGGAGACGTCCAGAAGCGAAATGGGTAAACTGGGCAAAAAACCATACCAGAACTCGGCCCTGAGCACGCTGCAAACTCCTTGCAATGTGCCCGATGGCGTTTCCCTGAAGTCTCCATCTTCCTGGGCGTACCCCACTCTGCTCAGCATCACGGCCTGTGCCCACCTCCCTGATCATCACATCCCACCGTCCCCCGCCCACGAAGCGCGCGGAGTCCCCGGCATCCGCCGGCCACTGTGCCTTTGCCTGTGCTGGGCCTTTGCCCGAGGGCCCGGTCTCATCGCCCGCCTACTCCCAGGCCCAGCTCACGGACGGCCTCCTTCCGCGGCTCTCCCCGCTCGCTCCCACCAGAACGGCTCTGCCCTGCCCCGGGCTCCAGAGCCAGCCCTGAGCTCAGTGCCCTGCCAGAACACATGTCTGCCCAGCGTGGCATGGTTTATTTATGAGGCTGTCTGTCTGCCCCCGTCCCGGGAGCCCCAGGGCAGGGCCCGGTCTGATTCATGGCCCAGCATGGGGTCTGGCCAGCCTCGGGAAGCATGTGCTCAGCGGCACTGACGTGAGTTGGCTCTGGGAGGAGGCATCGTGAGGTCTGGTTGGCACGGCCCAGGGGCCCAGGGGCATGGTGGGCCTTTGCCAGTGCCAGCTGCTGGAGAACGCGTCTCACTATCCCTCCTTCACGAGCTCACTCGGCACTGCCTCCCTCCTGTCCCCTCAATCACTGACTCATTCACTCGGCAACTTCTTCTCTCACTCCTCATGCATCTGCCTGCTCCTTCGCGGACTCATTCACTAGCAGGATGGGAGCTTACTCATTCATTCACTCCTTTATTCATTCATTCATTTCTTCACTCACTGCTTTATTCATCCAACAAGCATTTCCTGAGCTGTGATAGTGCACCTAGTCCTGGCCTCTGCAGAAGCCCTGAACACCCAGAGATACACTGGGTCCCACCCATCTCTGAAGCCCCTCTGTTCAGGAGTGGCAGGGGTGGGGGGTGGGGCAGAAATATAAACAAATAATTGAAGTACAGAGTGCGAGGAATATGCAATGTAACTGCAGAGCAACCTGGGCAGGCTGCACAGAGGAGGTGGTATCTCAGCAGGGCATTGGAGATTAAGAAATTGCAGGCAAGGGCTGGAGAGGCTTAGAGCTTGGGCTGGGGAGAGGGAGGAGGAAAGATGAGAAATCTTGGGAAGAGACAGGTCCCAAAGGGCCTGGGGACTGCTCAACTGGGTGACTGGGGAGGGAGAGGGTAGGGCAGGAATTCATCCAGAACTACTGATTCTGCCAGTATCTACTCAGGGCCTGCTAGGTGCCAGGAAGTGTCTTAGGGGCTGGGGCTATGAAAACCAGACAGACAAAGCCTTGCCCTTGTAGAGCTGATGTTCAGGTGTGGGGGGGCAGACAACCAAAAACACAAATAAAATACATAATGCTGGATGGCAAGACGTGCTTTAAAGAGTCACAGGCAGAGGGGGGCTTGTTAGGGCCTCCCCGAGAAACAGTGCTCGTGAGCGGTGCTGGTGCCTGAGCTGAGGGTGTCCCCGCAGCTCCACCCACACCTTCCTCCTTCCAGCTGGGAACGCCGCCTGCTTGTGGAGGGTGGGGACAGGCAGGGTCTTCATCTCTGAACTTGATTCCCAGCACATTTGACCTCCCTGGGGGCCAGGAAGCAGCACAGGGGTCAGAAGGAGACCCACGGACTTCGGGGGAGCTGCTGCCATGCAGGAAGACCCCAGGGTCAGATGACGAGGTTCAGGCCTCTTCAGGGTCCCAGGCATTCCTGGAGGGTTGGGGTCTTCCAGTGGGGATGCAGCCCTGCGGGGGTGGGGGGAGCAGGGGAGAAACAGAGGGTGAAAGAGGCAGCCCCACCCATCAGGCCTCACCTTCCAGATCTATCCCCACTCCCAAGCAGTGTCAGCAGCGGGGAGCACTGAGGGACTATACGTTTTTCTGAGAGTTGAAGTTACTGAAGGAATCCCACATGAGGCCCCCTGGGGGTCCACAATGAAGCTTTCCTTGATTCTCGAGTCAGAGTCTCTGGAGAGGAACAGGGTCTAGGAACCAGGCCCAGGAACTGTGTCCAGGGAGGGTAGAGGAGTCTGGAAGAGTTCAGCCATGGGATTTCTCCTGGTGAGGGGAAGAGCCCCCTTCCGTCCACCCTGGGGCTACTGGGCCCACCTACCCTGGGACTCCTGAATCTACCCATCCTGGGGCTCCTGGGCCCACCCACTTGGCTCCTGAGTCTACCCACCTTGGGGCTCCTGAGTCTACCCACCCGGGGTCTCCTGAGCCCACCCACCTGGTTCCTGAGTCCATCTACCCTGGGACTCCTGGGTCCACCCACCTTGAGGCTCCTGGGTCCACCCACCTTGGGGCTCCTGGGCCCACCCCCCTGGCTCCAGAGTCCACCCACATTAGGACTCCTGGGTCCACCCACCCTGGGAGAATGTCAGAGACAGGTATGCTCAACTTGAACTCTGCATCAGGGCTAGGCTGAGAGGAGGAGAAGCCTGAAGCCAGGGTCTTAGGGAACGATAAGGACTCTGGGGTCTTGGCTGTGGTCTCTACCGAGGCTGGGAACCCCTTAGCTCCCAAGTCCTCTGGTCAGCAGGTCAGGGCATGTGGCCCAGAGTCTGGAGACCCC
The DNA here is from genome assembly GCA_029593785.1 of Cabassous unicinctus. NCBI lineage: Eukaryota > Metazoa > Chordata > Mammalia > Cingulata > Chlamyphoridae > Cabassous > Cabassous unicinctus. The sequence continues at coordinate 2,542 of JAQZBX010027581.1, read as the reverse complement.
TCCAGAGATGCCAAGGACCCTCAACTCTGTCCAGAGAGGGTGTGGAGAACCTCATGAGGTGGCACCACCTCCAGCTGGAGGAACGTGAGCAGAGGTCAGGCGTCTGTGTGGGGGACAGTCAGCCTTCAGGCAGGTGTGGGCACCTTCTGCCCTGGGATCCTGGGATGGAGGGAGGCCCGGCCTTTGAGGGCAGAGCGGCAGCCCCTCTCCTGACCCCAGGAGATTCCAAAGTCCTGCAAACCATCATCTGGGAAAACTTTGGCTGAGGTCATGGCAGAAAAAACTCACACTTTTGGGTCAGCTAGAATCAGACCAATGTAAGTTGTTGAAACTCTAAATTTAAATTTTAAAGAAATACCCTTCTTGAGTCATTGCTTTGCCCAATAGATAAAATTCTTGCATAATTGGCAGCTGAGCCAAACAGACACCTAGGAAACTCTAGATGTCTTGGATTACTTTTTAATCCCTAGGATTTAATAATTACAACTGTACATGTGCTTACTAGAAATTCAAATATTACAGAAATACACAATGTAATTCTCCCCTCTCAAATTCTTATTCCGAGGTGATCACTGTTAATAACTTAGAAGCTTTTCTCTCAGATTTTTGTATAAATGTTAGTGTAATATGAATAAATCTAGTCATGGGCATTTCCTTGTACGAGATTTTCTTCCTGTTCACCCAGAGGCATCCTTTTGTCTCAGGGAAGATTAAAATGGATAGACCAGTAATATAAAGAGTTATAAAGAACAATGCTTAGTTAGATTTTGACTTCCAAAACAGGATCCCAATGCCCATAGCAAGACAATAATTTTGAAAGTTGGCTTTGTTGAGTGACGTATTGGCTAGGATGTGTTTTGGGCTGCAAGTAACAGTAAGTACAATACAAACTGGCTTCAACAATGAGACGTATTGGTGTAGGTAACCAGATGTCCAAAAGTAAACTTCAGGGATGGCTTAATCCAGTGACTCTGGCCCCATCTCTTTGTAGTTCCCTTGGCTTTGCCCTCCTCTGTCTGGTGGCCTCATCCATGGGCTGGCTTCCCTTAGATTTGCCAAATGTCTGGCTATACATTTGCCACCAAAACACTCAAAAGAAGGGAAAGAGTGTCTCTTCTGGTGGATCCTTCTTAAGGGCAATGAAATACCCCCTCCAGCACCCTAATAATGAAAGGAAACAGGCAGCCACTGAGCTCTTGGGTCGGTCTCTTGCCAGTTAGGACCCTGGACAGGTGCTCAAGGACCCTGAAGTCTCAGCCAGACCTTTGGAATATTCACCATTTTTTTTCTGAGGTACCAGAGGCTGGGGATTGAACCCAGGACCTTGTATGTGGGAAGCTGGCGCTCAACCACTGAGCCACGTCCGCTCCCCTGAGTTGTTTTTTTCATTTGTTTTGCTTGTTGTTTGTTTTTGTTTCTTTCTAGGAGGCACTGGGAACCAAGCCCAGGACCTCCTAGGTGGGAAGCAGGCCCTCAACCACTTGAGTCACATCCGCTTCCCAGGGAATTCACTCTTTAGGGTCCTGGTCAGCCCAGCTCCCCTGGAGCTTGTCAATCCTTGCTCAAGTCAGAAAACAGCCTGGGTTCAACCTGCTGCAAAGGTGACAGCAGCTGGGACAGAGGCTGAGGCTTGGAGAACAGGATGAGACATCCTAGAGGAGGATGACATGAGGCCTGGGGAACTCTTCAGATGCCGTGAGGACACCCAGCTTCCAGCTCCTAGACCCAATCTTGGGAGACCCCTTGAAAGGGGGAAGCAGCTCTAATAGTGAGCCTGAATTTACATTGGCTGACTCTTTCCCCAAAAAAGATTGTTTACAGCTGAAAGGGGTGAAGTTACCTTTAATTGATAAGTTTATTTTTCTCCCTTTTCTCTCACATCTGAGTATATAAATGATAGGCCTGCTGCAAATTACAGGACTGTTAGCTTTTGTTTTTTATCAATGTACTATGTTAACCTGGAAATTGCTTTTATCACTTCATATATTACAGACATGTTTCTGTGATAGTTCATTTTAGAGCTCCCTTACTTTTTAAAAAAATTTACTTACTAAAATTTATTTCACCAAACATCTACTGATGGACTTTTGGGTTGCTTGTGGAATTTAATTGAATTAACAAGGGAATCAGTTAAACAATGTACAACAATGCCCATTGATACTGGGGTGGCAAAAATGCAATCTTTTCTTTCCTTTCTCTCTAAATCTATATGACTCTGGCCCCAAATTTCAGCAAGTGAAAAAGTAACTAAAAGATTCTGGAATCATTGGTCAATAAAATGTACTGCAGCCCTCCCCAGTTTCCAGAACACTCTGGAAAGTGAGGTGGAGGGCAGCTTGCCAAGACATGGCCCTTCCAGCGTGAGTAACACTCTGAACTTTCGAACAAGAGCTGCTGGCAGCATTCTCTCTGTTTTGCAACAGCCAATTGTCACTTGTCAAAGAAGGGTGGCAGGAGATGGATCTGTGCCTGGATCCTGATAAGCTTCCGGTTGCAATGGCCCTTTTAAAAGAAGCTTCCTGCATATTTCTGTGGATCTCTG
>JAQZBX010027580.1:0-29360 GCA_029593785.1 Cabassous unicinctus | reverse complement strand
AAGAAGAATGAAGTTGAAGGACTCTCACTTCCTGACTTTAAAGCATATTGCTTAGCTACAGTGGTCAAAAAAGCATGGTACTGCGGGAGGCCCCGGGTTGGCTTCCTGGGGCCTCCTTGTGAGAGCAGGCCGGCCCGCGCTGCGTGGTGGGCTGATGCAGCGGGACCTCACAGCAAGGGGGAGATAAGCAGACACGGAAGAAACACACAGCGAATGGACACAGTAAAACACAAGCAGCAAGGGGGGATAAATAAATAAATAAATAAATCTTTAAAAAAAAAAAAAAAAAAAGCATGGTACTGGCATAAAGATAGTCAGATTGACCAATAGAAATGAATCAAGAACTCAGAAATAGACCCTCATATCTACGTTCAAGTGATTTTTGACAAGGCTGTGAAGTCCATTATCTGGGCCAGAATAGTCTATTCAACAAATGGTGTCCAGAGAACTGGATATCCATATCCAAAAGAAAGAAAGAGGACCCCTATCTCACATCTTATACAAAAATTAACTCAAAATGAATCAAGGACTTAAATATAAAAGCACAAACATAAAACTCCTAGAACAAATGCAGGGAAACATCTTCAAGATCTTGTGGTAGGTGGTAGTTTCTTAAATCTTACACTCAAAGCAAAAGCAACAAAAGAAAATATAGATAAATGGGACCTCCTCAAAAGTAAGCCCTTTTGTTCTTCAAAAGACTTTCTCATGAAATTTAAAAGGCAGCCTACTCAATGGGAGAAAATATTTGGAAACCACGTATCTGATAAGGGTTTGAGATCCATGTTATAAAGAGATCAAACAACTCAACAATGAAAAGACAACTCAATTAAAAATGGGCAAAAGACTTGAATAGACATTTTTCCAAAGATGAAATACAAATGGTCAAAAAGCCCATTAAAAAACATGTTCAACATCACTAGCTATTATTGAAATGCAGATCAAAACTATGAGATACCATTTCACACTTTATAGATGGCCATTTTTGAAAAATCAGAAAACTACAAATGCTGGAGAAAGAGAAACGATCCTTCACTGTTGGTGGGAATGTAGACTAGTGCAGCTTCTGTGGAAGAGAACTGCCATTTAATCCAGCAATTCCATTACATGGAATATAATCAGAAGAACTGAAAGCAAGAACACAAAGTAACATTTGCACACCATTATTCATAGCAGCACTATTCACAATTGCTAAAATATGGAAATAGCCCAAGCGTGGTATATACATAAAATGGAATACTATGCAGCTGTAAGAAGAAATGAAATAGGGATTCATATGACAACATGGACAAAACTTGAGGATATTAGGTGAAGTGAAATAAGCCAGACACAAAAGGACAAATATTGTATGGTCTCACTAATATGAACTAAATACCATGAGTAAAGTCACGGAGGTAAACTCTAGAGTATTGTTTACTAGCAGACAGAATGTGGTTTGAGAATGGAAGCTGACGCTTAATGTACGTAGAATTTAATAAGGTTTATTGTAAAAGTGTGAAAATGTATAGAGTTAATGTTGACACATTATAGTGAGTATAACTAACTGCTGATTTCTAAATGTGATTGTGACTGGAAGGGGCAGTCTGTGGACATAAATGTCAATTGAAAGGAAGCTAGAGAATAATCTAGGGAATCTATAACAGTGAGTTTGGGGGTGAATGAAGATTGTGGTTAATACCATAAATATAAAAATGTTCTTTTACAAAGTTTTAAGAACATGGTGATACCTGGAAAAATTACAACTAATGCAACTTATGGATAATAATTTACATTAATAATGTAATACTTTTGCAGCAATGGCAAAGAAGATACATCAATTCTAAAGGACAACAATAGTGAGGGTGGAAGGGGAAATGGGATTTTTCCTTTGGAGTAATGAAAATGTTCTAAAATTGACTGAGGTGATGACAGCAACACTATGTGATAGAAATGAGAGACATTGAGTTTACACGTTTAATGGATTGTACTAAGCGTGGGACTATATAACACAGGGAATACAGTGGTAGAAGATGGACTGTGGTTTACAGATCAAATATGAGAATGTTTTCTGATGAACTATAACAAATATATAAAACTAATACAAGGTGTTAAAAATGGGGTGGGTTAGGGGAAAATACACTAAGATATGGGCTATGGTTAGAAGCAATATTCTGATGGTGCTCTTTGATAGTTTGTAACAAATGTTTTACAACAATGCAAGGTGGCAATGGGGTGATATAAGGGAGCACTGTATAATGGTATACACATTTGTAAGTTCACAACTTTTACTTTATACTTATTATTTATGTTTATGTATGAATGATATACTTCAATAAAATTTTATATTAAAAAATGCGTATTAAGACGGCTACTGTCCATGGACATGCAGTTGATGTAAAATGCATTTAGTTAGGCACATGGTTCGTTTAAAGTAGTTTGAACTGAAAAACGCATACATTGCCTTACAAAGTTTCTTACAAGTGCTTTGCTGATACCATGGAAGTGTCAGTAGAGAGTGGTGAGAAAGTTATTCAAATTCATGCATATCCTTTTGCTCACTTTCAATTTATATCAATGTTAACAAGCAATTTGTGAAATGAAGATATATTTGCATTCCGATTTTATAGCTGGTTTGGAAAAATATACATTTATAGATATGGCCATAAGCAGAAAACACTCATCCAAACCACAAGCAATTCTTATAGACAACTAAAAGTCACATGGACCTTATGTTGGATGTAAAACCTATAGAGAAAAGTGAATTTGGACAGGTAGAATAACCTGAAAGGAATTGATATAAAAATATCAATGGGAAAAACACTGAAAATATGTTTTAAATGTTATTTTGATATTTTATAATAATCTTAAATATTAACCATTTTGTTTAGTGTACTTTTTAAAATAATATTGTACTAATCTAAAGGTTCATGATTTTTGGCTTCTTCAAACTTTATCAGATACTTTTTCAATCTTCATATTTACAAAATCTTAAACTGAAGAAATGTTTGTAATTAGTGTTAATGTTATTGTTTGTACTCAGGTGCCATATTTTAACATGTATTTTATTGTTAACATGCACATTAATTTGTATGTGATGGCTTTACCAATACCCAAGAATTTTGAAATAGATTGTTCCCAACATACTCCCTCTTACAGACCAGCACCACCAAACCCAATCACACCACTGCACCACTGTCTCCCCCGTCCACTGCCCAACCACAACCTTCTACCTTATCATAGATTTTGCTCAGATGGGCATCGGCTCACCACCCTCTACTCCCTTTCTGTCTCCTGTTAACCTTTCTTCCAGATTCTAACTCTGTGAGTCTGGTCAATTTGCTTAAGTCATATCAGTGATGTCATGTAAGGGGGAATAAAGTGGGGGGGCTGGGTTGGACTAAAAAAAAAATGGAAAAAAATTATTCCCAGCATTAATTGTAATTACAAGAAAATGCCTAATAGACCTTGTAACAGTTGGCATTTTCTTTAATTTCATCTTCCTTTTATCCCTTGACCTGTCCTATGATGTGAATTTACTGACATTTTGATTGCCATTTCTTCATTCAGAAATAGTAAAAAATATACATCCCACTCTCTATCTTCCTGTCTTTTTTTCTTCCGTTGCTATAGACAAACCACCAAAGAACAAAATGTAGTTTGTGTCTAGTCCAGTGTTTGAAGTGTGGTAGGCACATAATGAGTGTGGGTCTTGAAGTGACAAACAATGTGTAAATGCAATGAAAAGGAGTGGCAGTAATCTAGGAAAATTCTATTATTCTTACACTCTTCTAATTCTTATTTATATTTATGTGTTAAGTATTTTCTTAATCTATTTTCAATTTTTCTTAAATTTACTTTTCCTTGCTATATTTGAAAATCTATAAAACAGTTAAAAATGTTTAACATTGATTTCCTATTTTCACAAAGATACACAAAAAGTAATTGAATGTTTTTTATGTTTTTTTATTTCCATCTTTATTCTGGTAACAAATAATGAGGTCACTGAATTTTTTGTGCATACTAGGCCACTTTTATTTAACTGATAATGTGCTTAAACGAATAGTCAAGAAGAGAGGAGAAGGGCAATTTGGGAGAGGAAAGTAATTTTGAATACAAACTGCCCATACTAGCATTTTTTAGTAAACAAGCTATTCAGATTAACGATGTCACCTTCTCTCTAGCCTTAAACACATAACAATGGAATTCTTACAAACAAAACTGTAACTTTCAGATGGACTAGTTCTTCCTATGAAGCAATGTGATGAAAGGAGATAGAAGTATTCTCTTGTCAACTAGCACTGTTCCAAATTTTTCTATGCTAATGTTACCACCCTGATCACAGGGATATCATTAAAAATTCTCTTTCTTCCTTTAATATATGCTATTAAATTTGTTGTTGATAAATGTATCCTTAACTTTAAATTTCATTTCTTCTTTGGATTAATTTTGATTCTAAATATGTTAAGATGGTAGGATGGGTCTTATGTGACCTTTTCATGCTTGAAATTTGTCTGGAAGTAGAGGATTTGTTTGTTTATAACTTCCATATCAGCCTCTAATTGTTCTACCTTCTCCTCTTTGAGATAATTTTCCTTATGGAATTTTTATAGAACTAGAACTTATTTTGGATTGTTCATTTGGGCTTGAATGTCTTTTCTCCCTACTGTGGAATCACCTTTCAAATATGCTATAAAATGGTTATTGCCAATATCTCAACTTCATTTGATGACACTTTTTTTCACCAATATTGCATAGTTTTCTAAATGGTTATAAGGCTCATATACTTGTTGATTTGAATCCTCATGAAGAGACACATATTATGCCACTCTAAATGTAAATTTCATCACATACTTAACTGTATAAAACATAGATCATTTTGACAAGGGCTTGTGGTTTAGTGCACAACTCTTGCTTGATATAAATTGCTCTAGAAATATCAAATAAGAATGTATAGAAACTGTTTCTGAATAATTAAGATTTGCTTTAAATTTCTCTTTAGCAAAGAATTTTATACATAAGAATTTTATACATTAAGAATCATTTAGTCCAAGCACATCTGAGCCATGTGAAGTCAAAGAATTCAAGTGACTAACCTGTCTAATTTTACATAAGGTTAAAGCTAGAAAAAATTGTTTTCAATGCTCGGTATGGTCCAACATCTTTCTGTTAAGATACAATATCTTTAAGCCATTTTAAAATGAGAACTTCAACTTGCAGGTAAAATCAATGTGGTTGAATAGAGTCAACCCATTGATACATAACCATGTCTTATATGGGGTGAGCAAACTACAGCCCACAGGCCAAATCTGGTCCTCTGTATTTATGGGTGTATTAGTCAGCCAAAGGGGTGCTGATGCAAAATACCAGAAATCGGTTTTTATAAAGGATATTTATTTGGGGTAGAAGTCCACAGTTACCAGGCCATAAAGCGTAAGTTTCTTCCCTCACCAAAGTCCATTGCCACGTTTTGGAGCAAGACAACTGCCAATGTTTACCAGGGTTCAGGCTTCTTGGGTTCCTCTCTTCCTGGGGCTGCATTTCTCTCTGGGCTTAGCTCCTATGTTTCTTCCACAAGGTCAGCTGTAGACTATGAGGCTGTCTAGGCTTTGCCTCTCTCCACAAGGCCAGCTGTAGACTATCAGGTGAATGGCTTGTCTCTATCCCAGGGCCTTCTCTCCTTCCTCATGACCAAGCTCTCTTACTTCCTGGGGCTCCAGCTCAAGACTCCAACATCAAAACTTCTACAATTCTGTCCTTTGCCATACCTTTTATATTTGATTCCCCACCCACCAAGGGGTAGGGCTCAATGCCCTACTGACATGGACCAGTCAATGCCCTAATCATAACTTAATCATGCCCAGATTAACAGACCAGTTTACAAGCATAATCCAATATCTATTTTTGGAATTCTATTCTATATCTATTTTTGGAATTCATAACTATATAAACTGCCAAACTGCTACACTCCACCCTCTGAATTCCAAAAATACATTATAATATTCAAAAAACCTTAAATCAGTAACAATGCAAGTACAAAATCATAACATAATCAATTTAAAGAAATATAGTTTGTCTTGGGGCAAAGTCCCATCTGCTGTAGAACTCTGAAACTTAAAAGAACATTTAACTGCTTCCAATACACAAATGGAAAGACAAAGGATAAACATTTTCATTACCATAATGAGAAATTGGGAGGTTAAACATGAGTCATGGGTCCTCTGCAGCTCAGTAAACCTGCAGGGCATTCTCCATTTGATTTCAAAGTCTGAGAGTCATTCTTAAGAGGATGGTTTCTTCTCCTTGGGGCCTCATGGGGACCCACCCATTCCATAGGCTTGCCCGACGGCCATTTTCTTGGTTCTACCCTCATCAAGCATCTGGGTGTCAACCAAGCTCCAGGCCTCACCCTCCAAGAGTATTGGGGTGATTGCCACACCTTACCCAATCTTTGGGTTAGAGTCTTAGCCCCCCTAGTAAAGCAAAGTGAAGACAACATTCTCCCTAACCTTTGGCATACAGGCTCAACCCTCTCAGAGAAACGAGTTGATCACCTGGCCTTCTCTAATCCATAGGGGACAGACGCACCTCTCTCAGACCTATGGGATGCTGACCTTAACCGCCCTAATCCTTGAGGAATGTGCTCCACCCTCTCTGTACCCTGGGGTGGCAAAACGCTCCCAGAACATTGGGTGGGAACAGCCACCCTCTTCAACTGCTGGGGCCAACTCACCCTCTCTGCACCCTAGGGAGGCAAAACTCTCCCAAAATATAGGGTGGGAACAGCCACCCTCTTCAACTGCTGGGGCAAACTCACCCTCTCTGTACATATGGGTGGGGTTCCTCTCTTGGCCTAAGGCAATGTCTTAATTCCAGATCTCTGCTTCAAAGGTTTTCCTCTTAAAGTTGTTTCCTGTTCCATCTCTCCTGTCAATGTCCTTTTTTTGTCCAAACTGACAGTGGTTTTGTTCATACAGTGCTCTGAAAAACTATGTTGGTTTAGCATGCAGGAAGCAGGGTCCAAGCCATCAGACAATAAAACTTTCCACAAGTTTTTCCAAGATAACTGCATCTTCAACCCTGATTTACAAGTTCCAAGTTTAGTTGAGTCCCGAAATGGGACATTCTTGTCTGGGAACTCAAATTCCAGAGGCTTGGAATTTTTGGAATCAGTTTCTGCTTTCTCTGTGCCCAATAATTCAGTCCTGAGCTTATCCTGCTCATCTAGCATTTTGCTATAAGCTGCAAGGAGAAGACAAGCTGCATTCTCCGAGTTTACCTTGGAAAGTTCTTCAGCTAAATTCTCAGGTTTGCCATTTTCAAATTCTGTCTACCATATAACACCAGGAGTTAATCTTGCCAAGTTCTCTGCAACTTTAAAACATGTATCGCCTTTCCTCCAGTTTCCAATAATAATTTCATCATTTACTTCTAAGGCATCATAAAAAGTCTCTCTAGTGTCCATATTGCTATCAACAGTCTCTTCAAAGCGATCTAGGCCTTTTCCATCAAGCATCTCACAATTCCTCCAAAAAATACCCCTTACCCATTTATAAAACCATTCCAACATTTTGGTAATTGCAAAAGCACTTCCCCACTCCTCGGTACCAAATTCTGTATTAGTCAGCCAAAAGGGGTGCTGATGCAAAATACCAGAAATCGGTTGGTTTTTATAAAGGGTATTTATTTGGGGTAGAAGTCCACAGTTACCAGGCCATAAAGCGTAAGTTTCTTCACTCACCAAAGTCCATTGCCATGTGTTGGAGCAAGACAGCTGCCAACGTTTACCAGGGTTCAGGCTTCTTGGGTTCCTCTCTTCCCGGGGCTGCATTTCTCTCTGGGCTTAGCTCTTATGTTTCTTCCACAAGGTCAGCTGTAGACTATGAGGCTGTCTAGGCTTTGCCTCTCTCCACAAGGCCAGCTGTAGACTATCAGGTGAATGGCTTGTCTCTATCCCAGGGCCTTCTCTCCTTCCTCATGACCAAGCTCTCTTACTGCCTTGGGCTTCAGCTCAAGACTCCAACATCAAAACTGCTCCAACTCTGTCCTTTGCCATACCTTTTATATTTGATTCCCCACCCACCAAGGGGTGGGGCTCAATGCCCTACTGACGTGGCCCAGTCAAGGCCCTAATCATAACTTAATCATATCCAGATTAACAGACCAGTTTACAAGCATGATCCAATATCTATTTTTGGAATTCATAACTATATCAAACTGCCAAACTGCTACAATAGGCTAAGATTATTTTTACATTTTTAAACGACTGAAAAGAAAACCAAAAGAAGAATATTTTATGAGATGACAATTACATAAAACTCAAATTCCAATTTTTGTGAATAAAATGATATTGAAATATAACCATGCTCATAGTTTTCTGCTTTATTGTGAGAGCTTTTGCACTACAATGACATTGTTGAGTAGTTGTGTTAGAAACTGTTTATCCTGAAAAGTCTAAAATATTTATTATTTGGCCCATTATTTTAAAAATGTCTGATGACCCCTGATCTAACAGGCCTACCCAAGTATCATTTATTTCTCTGTACAATGTACCTTTGTTTGATTTATGATTTACTCTTGATTAGAGGCTGTTTTTTTGGAATTACAGGATAACATGTAGATTTTTGTCAGTGAAGATACAAATGATTTCTCTTGAGTAGAGAAGATAATCCTATAGTTATGATTATATTTCCCTATGGTGCATTAAGCAATTTGTGTTCCAGCTTTAGAAACTTATTTCAGCATGTCTTTCTTGGCTAATTACAAAAATTTCAGTTCCTCAATTGATATTTTAAAGTCTCCCACCTTGCAAATTTCCTCTTTAATGAGTTAAATAAACCTTTGAAATGTCTGTTATATATTTGTATAAGAGCCATATATTTAAAATTTTGAAGATTTTTCTTTGGCATATGAAATTATTTTGTTTTTCTAGTAATGCTAACAGATATACTGTCAAAGTTTATGTTAGAGTTTTTCTTCTGGGTAATATGTTCCCTGAATAACACATTATTATTTCAGTCAATTTTTATTATTAAGACTTAATCCTATTTATTTTAACATTTCAAGTTCATATTTGATTCAAAGTGCCATCTGCATGACCTCCCAAAAAATGCATCCCGCACTCTTCCTTTCTTCATTTGATCTTGCGTGCTTCTGGCATTAGAGAAGGAAAAAGGAAAAGGGGGAGAGTTAGTTTAATTATATGTGCCTCAGGTGAGTTGGTGGTCCTGGTTTCATATAGGTTGAAATATGAACAATACCTAGTAGATTTTTGTCTTCATTCTGTGGGTCATGAACAACAGAGAAAGTGTGGTTGAAGTGAACTTACAAATATCCTCAACACTTACCAGGTGACCTTACCTCTGTGAACCTCTAATTTGCTTGCCTCTTTTTCCCTCTAATACGTTATTATAGTCCACTTCAATCGAGAGCACCGAATTCCTTGTGCACTTGAAATCCATCAGCAGGGATATGTCTCATATATCTATCTCACATATTTCTTTAGAACCAAGAACATGAGGAAGTAAGGATTATCTGGCTTTCTCTCTGCACCAGTTCTCCCTGGAACTCTTGCTACATCAGCCAGATAGCAAGTCTGATGTTTAAACACTCAATAATCTAGGAACAGAAGAACAGTCTTCTTCTTGCAATTAACCACACTTTTTACCAGAATTCTCTTAGTCCTCTTCCTTTAGCTTCAGCTTCAGGGAGAAGAATGAGTCTAATGTCCCCATCTCTGGACCAAGAGGGGATTGGGGAAAGGATAGTGTCTTATGGTAAATGTTGAAGTGCTACTGCCAAAACCAAAAAATGTTCTTTTTGTGCCTCCCCTCATCTCTTCTCAACAAAGTTTTCAACCAGTCCAGACTCTCTAGTACCTGGGTGTATTGGAGTGTGGTACAACAAGAACCAGGCCCTCCTTAATTTAACCTTGGGGTTTTTAATGACTGCATTTGTCAAGGTTCTCCAGAGAAACAGAACCAACATGTGGTGTGTGTGTGTGCATGTGAGATTTGTTATAAGATATTGGCTTTCAGGACTAAAGGAGCTGGCAAGTCTGAACTTCATAGGGCAGGCTGTAAGCTGGAAATTCCAACAGAGGTAGGGCCAAATTCCCCCGGGGAAGGTTGGCTGGCTAGAGATTCTGTCAAGAACTCCTGCTGAAGTTGAGTCTGGATTCTCCTGATCTCTGAAATCCTCAGCTCTGGCTTTTAAACCTCTGACAGATTAGATGAAAAGACTCCTCACTTTGCTGTGGGTGATCTCCTTGTTGATGGTAGATGCAATCACTGGAGTATAGATTGCAAATCTATCCAAAAATGCCCTCACATTAACAAGCAGGTCAGTGCTTTACCAAACAACTGGACTTCATAACAAAACCAGCTATCACAATAATAGTCCCAGTAACATGTGCTATTCATTCCTGATATCTCAACCAGTACTTTGCTTACCCTTTTTACTTAAGATAGCACTGTTTTGTGTGTTGACATTATTGTTATCTTAGGTCAGATAGGGAGTTGTTACAGTTTATTGGGAAGCTTATTGAAGTAGAATGGTACCAACATTTCTCAAATAAAGCAAAATGCATTAAGGCTTTCTAAGAAAATGGGCTGAAAGATATATGTCTCTAATGTTTTCTGAGCTTTGTTTCATGTTTTAAGCATAGAGACTGTTAGGAAAGTATTTCTGTTTTTGTGAGTAAGGGAAAATAGGAAAAGTTAACCATGTAGGAAGAATTCAAAAATAATGGATAATTTTACATCTGTAGTGTATTATTTAGTCAAAACAAGAGCTGTGTACTTAGAGAAAGCCCTGGAGGTTCAGGTGGTATGCTCTCTTCTCTCTGAGATAGACAGAAATGTAACTGGCCCAGAAAATTCACTTAAACCTCAGGGAGTCTAAATGACTTGAGTTCATATATGGCTAAACTAGCCTGGAGATATAGTGGTAACTGAATCCCAGAAGCCAGTAAATGAATAAAGTATCATAAGTCTTCTGACCATGTTTGGCATTCTGCTTAAATATTTTTCATCTTTTGTTTTGGTTTTGGTTTTAATGAAAGAATTGAAGTAGCACATGACAATCTATAACATTACTGAATAATATTGTGTTTGTAAAGATAAGTTTTTCATAACAATTATGTTTATAAAGACATATTTTCATAATATTTTTTATAATTTTTGTTAACACCCAATATTCTCATTTATACTTAGAAAGAAATTTATCTGCCTATTTAATTTATCAGCAAATATCACCACTACCAGTAAACCAGACTCTTAAGTTACTAGTGTTAAAAAGCACTTCATATGCCTGATTCTTTTTTAAACCACTTTTGAAATTAAAAAGACAAAACAAAAGTGCAGAAAACAGAAAAAGCAGTTTATACTTAAAAGCACATATTTATAAAATTCAAAACTTTGTGAATGATCACAAATGTCACATGTGTATATCAAAAAATAAATTTGCATTTACAGATTGCACCTGTAATCTTTTCAAGTAAAGTTTAAATAGAAGGTAGTATAGGAATAAAATTTAAATAATCCAAATCTATTTAAGAAATACTGAGTGCTTAATGTGTGCCAAAAATGGTAACATATTTGATATTTTGTTTTCACACTGACTACATGGGATACAACATTAAGAATTAATTTTTATCATAAAAATAATGCCTAAATAGGAAATTCTAGTCAGGAAAACATTTTTTAAAAAGATTTCTACAAAATGATTTTTTTCCCCAAAAATAATGTCTTTGGTGGGGTGAGATGTCATTTGTGATCTAATATACTATATAATGAAATTATGATGAAAGGATAATTTCAAAGTTGGGGGTTCATATTGAATTCTAAAGGTTCTCTCAAATATAATGATTAGGTTACCTATGAGGCAATTGAATTAAAATATTTTCTATTAAAATGTATTAGTGAATTATACCACTGAAGATTCTTTCCAGCAGTGAAGTAGCCTCTACTTATTTATGGTTTTCTCTCTTAAATCTATGGTGTAACATTAAATTATAGGCCAATATAATACATATGCTAGCTTCCAATGCACCAATACATTTATGCTTTCCCAAGAACTTTAAAATTTGTGTTGACTACAGTGGATCATCAATTGTGTTTAACTGATCCTATACATTCGAATTGCCATTCAGAAAGCTTTTACCTTTGGTACATGAAGAATTTTTTAATTAGCTTGAAGAAATGCAGCTACAACGTAATTCAAATGGGCCTTGTCCTTAAGCATCCGCAGTGGGAGTAGTGAAAAGTCTTACTCTGAACCAGTTTATTGAATCCTAGAAATTAATTGCAACAAGAGGTAAAGATACTTCTGTCCTAAAGACAGAATTTTAGAAGCTAAAGAGAAAGCAATCAGTTCTTCACAGTCTAATTTTCTGTTTCACAAGGTTATTATAATAGGAAAAGCTCAAGGCTTACCTGTTTGGGGGGATAAGATACATTTTTATATAATTAATACGCTTTTGAAAACATACTTCTTATTAAGATACTTTCAAAAACATATTTTAATGAGGAGTATTCTCTAGTGTTTTAATATTTTTACCTGAAAGATCAGCTAAAAATCTCTCTCAGAGGCCTCAATTAAAACGATGTTATCTCTTCTGGCATAGTAAATACATTCAAGTCTTTTCCGTAACTCCTTTACATCAGTCACATTGATTTTTAAAGTTCTTTTCCAAATATTCTCTTTGTCCTTCTTTTTAAACCTCTTTTCTCAATAAAATCTTCATACTTTCACATGACCTTAGTATACAGAGGAGTAGAGAAGTGATGGTGTGATACCAGAATAAATTTTTAAATGAAAGTTTACCCACACCAGTTTGTACTCATGTAAATCACAGTCTCTTGCTGGTTTGTGAAAAGGGGACTTTTGTGTGTGTGTATGGTGGGTTTTTGAAAGTTGGGAATGGCAGATGTCATGTTATTGCTCTTCCACCTGGCTAAGAAATCTCCGCAAATTACCTAGAAATGGATAGTAGTAGTAGTAAACCTATTGTAATTTTAGACAATGAGTGGGTGTCAAAATGAGAAGGCCATGCAGTACACATAAATATGCCAAAAGACATATTCGAGAATAAGCACTTTTCTAGTGGCAAAGGATTTTGAAACTTACCTGCATATTCCCAAAACAGGAAAAAACACAGCTTGTGCCTAATTTGAGGTGCATCTTCTCAGAACTCCCTAAATCCTCACTGAGATGCACATCAGCTGTGAAGTGGTACATGTGGAGTGAAATTATTCCATAAATGAAAAAAAAAAACTCTTTTCTCACTCTTTGGGTTCTCACATTGATGCCCTCCTGACTCCTCCTGATTGTTTTGGAATCCTTGCCAATATAATCTGTCCTGTTTTCTATATGTAAATTGTATATAGAGCCCTGAGTGTTTAATGAGAGGTGACTAGAACTTTCAGACAATTTCCAAGGGATCTTTAAGTTTTTACTATTCCTTAGTAGAAACTAGCCTCAGTCCTGCTAGAGACCAAATAAAACTTTAAAACAACACTGACATATTTTGATCTACTTAGATAGGGTCCTTTGATGTGGACCATAAAAATATTGTTTAGTTGAAAATAACATTTTTTAAACTGAATTTGGGGAAATCAAGAATAATATGTGTATATTAATTGAAATTATCTCACACAAAAACTACCTCCTATAAAATTTGTTCATGTGTTATTTTTCCTATACTGCTGCAAACACTTAGTAGCTTTCGTGCATAAACATTATTAACCCTGAGGAAGAAGTGTTGGTCACCGTATGCTTCTAGTGGACTTTGACAGTTTTTTGCCCTTCGTCTCTCTGCTTAATTAAGATAATGAATGCAACATGCATCCAGGCACGACTAAGGGTAGTGGGGTTGTAGGGAGGTTTGTGTCTATATTCCAAACCTGCTTGAGCAGTTGACTTAAGGAGAAGTATGAACACTGCCTCTTCAAAATCTGATCCATACTCCTAGAAGCTGGCACTTTGCTAAAATTACACAAATTAGAGCTTTGTCTTCGCAAATGAGCAGATGTGGGAAAGATAAAGGATGGTGAAGGAGAAAAAACACAGAGTAAAATTGCAATCAGGTGGCATTTGAAAGGAGAAAGGCAACTGACACAGAATGTGAGAGTAGCTTAGGGCATGTGCATTAGCCTGAAGTTATAAGACAAAGGTAAATCCACAAAACCTTGGGTCCTAGGGAGGTGTCATCCAAAGCTTTAAATCCTTTCAAAGATTTGCTTGTTTGTTTTATTTCAAACATTCATGTTAAATTGCAAAATGGAACCTCAGCAGAGCCAGGAATGGAAAACATGTGAGTCAAAAACTTTGAATCTTAACATTAAAATTCACTGAACATTTGGATGGACAATCAGACACATACAAAAAAAGCCCCGCAATGAAACAAAAAGAATTCCCATAAATCTCCTAAAAGTATGATGGAAATAGGTGCTGAAATTCTTCTCTAAAATAAGACAGGGTACACAGA
The DNA here is from genome assembly GCA_029593785.1 of Cabassous unicinctus. Taxonomy (NCBI): domain Eukaryota; kingdom Metazoa; phylum Chordata; class Mammalia; order Cingulata; family Chlamyphoridae; genus Cabassous; species Cabassous unicinctus. The sequence continues at coordinate 14,896 of JAQZBX010027580.1, read as the reverse complement.
AATTATCTGTAGTGTAATTACTATTAACAATTTGAGAAAAGAAAAATTTCATTAAATTTTATGTGGCATTTGTGTGATTGTATTGAAGGCCAGAAACCTTCTTAGATCTGTCATAGTTTCACTTCTCCCTTGGTTATGCAAACCCTGTGTTTTAGGTAACAATTCTAGTATAGCCAGTGTGATTTTTCCTAATACAATAGGTGGGGGAGCCACTGCTGAACTGCAAACATAGCATTTGGGAACATATCACCTAAAGTGAAAGGACTGAAACTTGGATCATTTTAGAGGGCAGGTATAATGGTTAAATTCATGGATTAACAGATCTAGATTACAGTGTCCAGTTGTTTGATCAAATAAGCACTGGCTTGATTATTAATGTAAGGATATTTATTGGATTTAAATGATTAGTCAGTTTATTGCATCTATGGCTGATCACATCTACAATCAATAAAGGAGATTGCCTTCAGCAATGAAAGGTCTCATTCAATCAGTTGAAGGCCTTAAAGGGAGAACTGATAATTTCAAGAGTCAGAAGGAAAAGAATTGCAATATTTCAGCTAGCCAGCTTCTCCTGGGGAATTCATGGAAACCTTCACGGGACTTCCAACCTTGTGGCCTGCCCAGCAGAATTAGAACTTGTCAATCGCCACTGTCATGTGAGCCAATTCCTACAATTCTCTCCAGGTTCCCACAAGAACATTGTTTCACTGGAAAACAGCCTGGATTTTCTCTTTGTGAGAAAGAATTGGGGAACTAGGTTCAAAGAGTAGTACAGGGAGAGAATTTTAATCCTTTGGGGAAGGGAACCCAGGTAGAAAATAAAGGGGAAGGGAAGGCTGGCAGTCTACAGAGGAAATATCTGGACTTTTTTTTTTTTTTCAATCTAAGGCTATCAGCTATCTCTGACATTAGGGAATGTATATGAAGATTTTGTCATTATTTTATCTTTTTTTAAAAACTTTATTTCAGCTTCAAAAAAAATAACAGACAAAAGGCAGCTTAACAAATTATGGAAGCATTACTTTTAAAAATCCTGTCCAGGCACATTTATCTATTTAATCCTAAAAACAAACTCAATTGTTTTTCCAGTGTTCCTGAAAGATGAATAAATGAGTAGATTGGTTAAGTAACATGGCCAGTTTTATGAGATGTGAATATGATCAACTTTTTTTTTTCATTTTCTTTATTAACATGGAGACCTTATTCATGTCATTATTTTATCTTAACAAAAGTTTCAATCTTATACTTCTTTTTAGAATTCTCATTGAGGAAAAGCCTGTAGGAAGTGTCATTAGTGCATAGGCAAGCAGATTTCCATTTAGTTTAGCTCTGCTTCTGTAGTAGGGCCATTATGTGTCAGCAGAAATGCACAGTCTGAGCAAGGTTAACTTTTACAAACATGCTAGTGCAAAAATACTAGTAAAAGTATATTAGATATGAAGTAAGCCAGGAAAGGAAGAGTAAAAGAATATGTGATGAAACTTCATATCCCAATGTGGAACAAGCTCTGGAATTGAGAAACTTTAAGCCCCTTACAATGAAAAAACAATATGGAAAACAAATATATATATTAGTAGAGGAAGGAAAGAAAAGAGATGTAAGAAAAATATCCAGAATATCTTTGAAAAATACTTTGCTTTCAAGCATAAAAGGCAAAATTACATAAAAGTTATAAAGGATAAATATGAAAACAGCTACTAGTTTTTACATATGTAATTCTAAAGAAACCTCATATTATGCCAAAATTGTTACAATAGGCAAAAAAAAGTTTGATGACTACCAACATGTAGGCTTACAATAATAAAATTATTTTTTTCCTGAAGGTGTATTAAACAAAACAATTATATTGCTATATATATGTAACTATAACCTCTAAACTCCACTATAAAAATCCAGATTTGGTTTACATGTAATTTGGGGCAAGATAAGGATATTTTTTTCTTATTCTTACCTTCAGAATTAGCCCAGCACTTCTTAGAGGACCTCACTGTCTTTATTCTGTAGTATTTTGATGTACTGAGCCCTAGGCTATTCAAAGTAATGAGCAGAATTGCAGCACAATTTTTATTTTTCCTGTAACTTTTACTCTGTGCAAGTCATAGTCATATTATAATCAATAGTTCTCTATCAAATATAAATTGTGTTCTGTAACTAAATGACTTATTCCATTACAGCCATTTTCCATAATAAAAATAGATACTGTTTCATATATAAAAATGATGGCACAACATGCAGTCTCATACCATCTTCCCCAGGATCTAGCACACCCCAAGTCCCCGATTTCCCTGCCTCTCTCAGACCACTCTGTGAGCAGAAAATGTAAGTGAAGGAGCTATACCACCAAATGATGGTGTATCTTTAAGACAAGGTAATGTACAAGAATTTAATGTATTTATATATTTTTCTTTTCTTAAAATGGAGATACACATCCCAAAAGTATTCATAGATTAGTATAGGAGAACTTGGTGACTGTATAACACTCTGCACCTGGTACTTTTTATGAAATTAATAGAAAAGATGGAATTTATGATAAGGAGAAGGGAAAGAAATTGAAAATTGTATTTGCCTTGTGTGCCACTTGATTTGGAATGGTTTACTGCGTACCTCTGCCATAAAAGATGTGGAGATCTGAATTTCATGATAAAAGGCATCATGACAAATTAGCCATGTCTGCCATGAGTAAGATGGACATTTTGCTTAGTAGGTACTTTCTAACATGAGTAGAAGGTAGACATGTATAGTGGAGAACAATAGACTTGACTCCCATAGTAACAGCAATTTTCTAGAAGCAGCTATCCTCATCTCACATATAAACATATATTTTCTTTAATAGAGATTTTCTAGGCTTTTAAAATTTTTATAAAACATGATTCTAATTACCTGGGCACACATGATTATGTTAGGCATAAGCCAATATTATTTATTTTCTTGGAAATTTAAAAGGGAATAAGAGAGAGAAAGAGACAGTTGAAAATCTCTCCAGGTACCTGAGCTTGTAATATGCAAAGTAGGAGCTGTTGATGTCCATGGTTTCCAAAATATAAAAGGGAGAAGAGAAAGAATCAAGAATCATGCTTTAATATTAAAGGATAAAAAAGAGAAGAATAAAGCAAAGAGAAATGAGCTCAGAAGGGAGAAGAGCCATCTAGGTGTCCTTTTTCATGTTTTGTTTTGTTTTGGTTTTTTTTGACACATACTTTTATCTTCATAAAAAAAATATTACCCTTTTTGTAAGCTAGTTTCAGTGTGCATTCATATTTTGCAACCAAAAATCCTGCACAATATTGAAAATGAAGAGATTGGAAGAAAGTGCAGAAAAGTTTACCTTCCAAACTTGGAAAAAAGTAAAATAGAGGGAGAAGCCAAGATGGCAGCAGAGTGAGGAGCTCCTGGAGTCGACTCATGCTGCAGGGCAGTTGGTAATCACCCAGAGTTACTTAGAGCACCTGTTTGGGTGCCCCAGGAGACCAGAAGAGTATTCTGCAACATCCTTCAAAGTATGGAAGGAGGAGACTGCCCATCTGCAGATAGGATTCGTGAGTAGAGCCCTCCACACCATAGAAATCAATACCCGCAGTGCAAGCCGCCTTGGGAGCTATTCCATGGCTGGAGTTGGAAACTCCATTTCCCAAAAATCAAGGTAGGTAGGAAGACACGGTGTGGCACCGATTTCAGCTACTGATTGGTGAATTCAATTCGGTGGGCTAAACTATAATCCTAGGAAGAATTAAACTTTGAGCATGTGCAGGTCAGAAGGAGGCCGATAGCCGTCATTTTGACTCTGCCCCTGGCCTGAGGGTAAGCCGGGCTGATTGAAAATCACAGTGCTGGTAAGGACCGGCTCCTTTCCACCCAGGTCGGATTGCAGCTCTAGCCTAAACCCCAGCCCCAGGTCTGGCAGGGAGGAAGCTGAGGGGACCAGCACAACTTCTCTGAGAAGCGACAAGCCACGCTGCAGAGGCCGGTGCCCATCCTACGCTAGCGGCTCAAGACACCTCAGGAGCTATTCCGTGGCTGGAGTTGGAAGCTCCATTACCCATAAATGGTGGAGGAAGAGACAGTTGTTCACTGACCTCAGCTACTGGTTAGTGGACTCGGCTGGCTAAAGCATGATCCTAGAAACAGACAGGGTTTGAGCCCATCCAAGTTGGACAGAGTCCGGGATCCACCATTTCGACTCCGCCCCCCAGCATGAGGGGAAGCCTGGCTGACTGAAAAGCCAGTGAAGTTGAAGTTAGGGACTGGCTTCTTTCTACCAAGATCGGACTGCAACCCTAGCCTAGGCTCCAGCCCCACCTCCAGCAGAGAGGAAGATGGCAGGACTTGCACTAGGCTCTCCAGGCAACTGCAAGTGTTCTCTGCCAGCACAGACTGAATAGTCGGTCACTGGGGCTGCATGCCTGCACCCCAATAGAATAGGACAGGTGCTGGGTATCCTGGGCCTATTCGGGCAATGGCAGGAGTCTTTAGCCCACACGAACTGATTTGTTAAGTGCCTTAGAGTCCACCTCCACCTCTATCCCACCATAGGATAGGAGGAGGCTGGTGTTCCCTCAGCATCTCAGGGCAACTTCATGCACTTTTGGCCTGCACAAACCCAACCATTGGGCACCTGTGGCTCCACCTCCATCCTCAATAGGACGAGAGATGAACTGTGTTTGCCCAGCATCTCTGGGTAACTGCAGCTGCTTTTGGCCCACACAACCTGAACTGGTGAGAACTTGTGGATTCACCCTCACCCCCCAATAGGAAAGGAGGGGTCTGGTGTCTCCACAGCTTCTCTGTACAATGGTGGGTACTTTTGGCCTGCAGAGACTCAACTGTTGGGTGCCTGTGGATCCAGCCCCACACCTTAATAGGATAGGAGGGGCTGGTGTTTTCTCAGCCTCTCCGGGCAATGGCAGGTATCCTCAGCCTTAAGGGACTGAACTGTTGGGTGACCGTAGAACCACCCCCACCACCCAATAAGATAGGAGGGGGCTGATGCTTCCTCAGCCACTCTGGGCAATGGTGGGTACTTTCAGCCTGCAGGACTGAAATGTTGGGCATTGGTGTTTCTATTTCTACCCTAAAGGGCAGAAGGGACAATACTCACCCAGCTTCTCAGGGCAACTGCAGGCATATTTGGCTCACACAGATTAGATTATTGGGAACTCCAGAGGGTCAATTCCCACCCCTGGCAGGGAGGGGGTTTGGTACTACATCAGTTTACCTGAATAACTGTGATAATTTTGGACCCATATGGCATAGATTGCTGCCCACAACTACAGCTCCATCCCACCCAAGGTAGGGGAGGAAGGGGTGTGAAGCTTTATCAGTCTGTCCAGTCAACTACAGACAGTCTTGTCCTGCCCAACTTGAATTATTATACATGGCTGCAGCTCTGACCCTACCCCTGACAGAGGAGAAAGTTGGGAGAAGCTTCATCAATTCCTGGGGCAACATGGGCAGCTTCAGCCTCCATAACTTACAGCACCAATTAAATCCTTGGTTCCTACTACATAACTGGCAAGGGAGAAAAGACAAGCCCTAAACTAAAGGGAGAAACTGCACTCAAAATAAATACATCTAGCAAGCCAGATGTGAAAACACCAACAAAAAACTAAAAGCCATACCAAGAGACAGGAAGATATGGCCCAGTTAAAGGAACAAGATAAGCCTGCAGATGACATAAAGGAGTTGAGACAACTAATCATAGATGCTCAAACAAATCTCCTTAATAAATTCAATGAGATGGCTAAAAAGATTAAGGATATTAAGAAGATATTGGATAAGCACAAAGAAGAATTTGAAAACACACGTAGAAAAATAGCAGACCTTATAGGAATGAAAGGTTCAATAAATGAAATTAAAAGTACAATGGAGGATCTAACAGCAGATTTGAGGAAGCAGAAGGAAGGATTGGTGAGCTTGAAGACATGGCCTCCAAAAGTGAACATACAAAAGAACAGAGGAAGAAAAGAATACAAAAACTTGAATTGGGTCTGAGGGAACTAAATGTCAGCAAGAGATGTGCAAACATACATGTCATGGGTGTCCCAGAAGGAGAAGAAGAGGGAAAAGGGGCAGAAGGAATATTTGAAGAAATAATGGTAAGAAAATTTCCCAACCCTATTGAAGGACATAGATATCCATGTCCAAGAAGCACAATGTACTCCCATCCAAATTAATTCAAATAGACCAACTCTGAGACACAAACTAATCAGAATGTCAAATGTCAAAGACAAAGAGAGAATTCTGAGAGCAGCAAGAGAAAAGCAATGCATAACCTATAAGGGATACCCAATAAGATTAAGTGCCGATTTCTTATCAGAAACCATGGAGGGAAGAAGACAGTGGTATGGTATATTTAAGATATTGCAAGAGAAAAACTGCCAGCCAAGAATCTTTTATCTGGCAAGATTATCTTTCAAAAATGAAGGTGAGTTTAGAATATTCACAGATAAACAGAAACTGTGAGAGTTTATAACAAAAAGACCAGCTTTGCAGGAAATACTAAAGGGAGTGTTACAGCCTGACAAGAAAAGATGAGAGAGAGGCTTGGGAGAATGTCTAGAAATGATAACTGTATCAGTAACAGTAACTAATAGTGTCAAAAATAAAATGACAGATAAATGCAAAGATCAAAATGGATAAAATAAGAACTGCCTTTACAGTAATAAAATTGACTGTTAATGGATTAAACTCCCCAATCAAAAGACACAGGCTGGCAGAATGGAAAAAAAAAATGAGGCGTCTATATGCTGTCTGTAAGAGACTCACCTTAGACCCAAGGATACCAGTAGATTGAAAGTGAATGGTTGGGAAAAGATATTCCACATGTGCAGTAACCCAAAAAAAAGCTGGGGTAGCTATACTTATATCAGATGATATAGACTTTAAAATCAAAACTGTTATTAAAGACAAGGAAGGACATCACATATTAATAAAAGGAATGATTCACGAGGAAGAAATAACAATCATAAATGTATATACACCTAACCAGGATACCCCAAGATACATGAGGTAAACACTGGCAAAACTGAAGGGAGAAATAGACATCTATACAATAATAGCCATAGACTTCAGTACACCACTCTCAGCATTGGATAGAACACCTGACAGAGGGTCAATAAAGAAATAGAGAGCTTGAATAATATGATAAATGGACTAAGCCTAATAGACATATACAGAACATTACAACCCAAAACAGCAGAATATACATTCATTTCAAGTGCTAATGGATCTTTCTCCAGGATAGACCATATATTGGTTCATAAAGTAGATCTCAATGAATTCAACAAAATCAAAATTATACAAAGCACTTTCTCACAAGCAAGGCTTGTTCAACACAAGAAAATCAGTCAGCGTAATACACCACATTAATAAATCAAAGAAGAAAAATCACATGATCTTATCGATTGATGCAGAAAAGGCATTAGACAAAATACAGCATCCTTCCATTATAAAAATACTACAAAAATAGGAATTGAAGGAAACTTCCTCAGCATGATAAAGGCCATATACGAATAAACCACAGCTAACATTGTACTCAATGGCAAAAGACTGAAAGCTTTCCTGTTCAGATCACTGACAAGACAAGGATGGCCATTGTCACCACTGTTGTTCAATATAGTTCTAGAGGCTCTAGCTAGAGCAACCAGGCAAGAAAAAGAAATAAAATGCATGCAAATTGGAAAGGAAGAATTAAAACTTTCACTATTCACAGATGATATGATTGTATAGCTAGAAAGTCCTGAAAAATCTACAACAAAACTGCTAGAGCTAATAAATGATTTCAGTAGAGTATCAGAATACAAGATCAATACACAAAAATCAGTGGTGTTTCTATACACTAGTAATGCACAATCTGAGGAGGAAGTCAGGAAAAAAAATCCATTACAATAGCAACTAAAAGAATAAAATATTTAGGAATAACATTAACCAAGGATGTAAAGCACTTATATTCAGAAAATTATAATGCATTGCTAAAAAAAATTTAAAAAGACCTAAATAATTGGAAGAACATTCCATGCTCCTGGATTGGAAGACTATCATTAAGACATCAATTCTACTTAAAATTGATATACAGATTCAATGCAATACCAATAAAAATTCCACCAGCATTTTTTAGACAAATGGAAAATACAATTGTCAAATTTATCTGGAAGCGTAAAAAGCCCCAAATACCAGAAACATCTTAAAAAGGGAAAGTGCAGTTGGAAGACTCTCACTTCTGGGCTGTAAATAATATTAGCTACCTACAGTGGTAAAAACAGCATGGTACTGGCATAAAGATAGACACATAGACCAATGTAATTGAATTGATGGTTTAGAAACAGACCCTCACATCTAGCCAAGTGATTTTTGACAAGCCTGTCAAATGCACCCAGCTGGGACAGAACAGTTTATTCAACAAATGGTGCTGGGAGAACTGGATATCCATAGGCAAAAGAAAGAAAGAAGACCCCTATCTTACACCTTATATAAAAACTAACTCAAAATGGATTAAAAACCTAAATATAAAAGCAAGCACTATAAAGCTCCTAGAAGAAAAGGTAGGGAAACATCTTCAAGACTTGTTGATAGATGGTGGTGAAAGCACGAACAATGAAAGAAAACATGGATAAATGGGACCTTCTCAAATTTAAACATTTCTGTGATTCAAAGGACTTCATCAAGAAGGTGAAAAGGCAGCCACTCAATGGGAGAAAATATTTGGAAACCACATATTTGATAAGGTTTTGATTTCCATTCTATATAAAGAGATCATACAACTCAACAATAAAAGAGCAAGCAATCCAATTAAAAAATGGGCAAAAGATTTAAATAGACATTTCTGCAAAGAGGAAATACAAATGGCCAAAAAGCACATGAAAAAAATGTTCCATATCAGTAGCTATTAAGGAAATGCAAATCAAAAGAACAATGAGATATCATCTAACACCACATAGAATGACTATTTTTAAAAAACAGACAACAATAAGTGCTGGAGTGGATGTGGAGAAATAGGAACACTCCTTCACTGTTGGTGGGAGTGTAAAATTGTGCAGCCTCTGAGGAAGACAGTTTGGCAGGTCCTCAGGAAGCTAAATACAGAACTGCCATATGATCCAGCATTTCCTCTATGAGAAATATATCCAAAAGAACTAAAAGCTATGACACGAACAGACATATGCACACTGATGTTCATAGCAGTGTTATTCACAATTGCCAAAAGACAGAAACAACTCAAGTGTCCATCAACCAATGAATGGATAAACAAAATGTGGTATATACATATGATGGAATACTATGCTGCAGTAAGAAGAAATGAAATTGGGACACATGTGATAACTTGGATTAATTTTGAAGACATTATACTAGCAAAGTAAGCGAAGTAAGCCAGACACAAAATGATAAATATTGCATGGTCTCATTAATGTGAACTAAATATGAAGAATAAATGCACAGAGTTAAAACTTAGAATATAGGTTATTAGGAGATATGAGGAGGGTTGAGACGAACTATTGATGTTTAATGTATGTAGAAGCTTTAATTAACTTGACTGTAAAAGTGTGGAAATTGATAGAGTTGATGGTAATACATTATAGTGAGTAGCAACTGGTTCATGAATGGGATTGTGGCTGAAAAGGGTAGTCTGAGGAAGTAAATGTCAATTGAAAAAAAAGCTAAAGAATGATCTAGGGACTGAATAATGCAGTGAACCCAGGGGTGAATGAGAATTGTGGTTGAGGGTACAAATGCAAGAGTGTACTTCTGTGAGCTAGAGTAGATGTACATTACTATTGCAGGGTGGTGGGAATGTGGAGAAGCATGGGAAAACTACAATTGGTGTGACCTGTAGACTGTGGTTAACAGCAATACTACAATATTCTTGCATCAATGACAAAGATGTACTGTGTTGATAATGGAGGTGTATGGAAAAAGCGTGCCAAATGTATGCTGTGGACCATGGTTGGTGCTAATAGTCTGATAATATTATCTCATAATCTGTAACAAATGCTCCATCACGTTGTGGTGTGTTTGGTGAAGGGGCTTTGTGTGGGAATTCTACACATGTGTATGATTGTTTTGCAAGTTCACAACCTCTGTAATAAAATATATATTTTAAAAATAGGGTGGGTTGGGGAAAAAATACACCAAATGTAAGATAGGGACTATAGTTAGTAGTAATATTTTGATGATGCTCTTACACAGTTTATAGCAAATGTTTCACAACAATGCAAACTGTTGGTGGAGGGGTGATGTATGAGACCCCTGTATGATGTTATGTATGTTTATTTTGTAAGTTCACAATCTTTACTATACACTTTTTGTTTATGCATGTTCATGTATGAATGATATACTTAAATAAAAATATATTTTAAAAAAGTAAAATAGTTTATTAAATTGTTTTTAAATATAAATGCAAATTACATACCAAAATCAGTGTTTGGCTATCAGGATCTGTAAGGTTGTATATGACCCATTATTTTATATGTCTTAAAGAAGAGATAAGAGCATATTTCTTCAGAGATTTTATCATTTGTTTCTACCCTCAATGTCTTGGAAAATATGACCATCAAAGTGTCAAGTTTGCATGTTATGTGTCCAGTAATGTGGAGAGAGGATGCTCTTTCCATCTGAGATCCTATTCCAGTTTCCCAGAAAAGGTAATCATATTGGTCATAACTGAATCAATAAATATCCTTGAACTGTAGCCAGATCTTTGCCTTTCTTTGGAGAGTTCCACGTAAACTAGCAAAAGTCACTCTACGAAGAGTGGAATAGAGAGGGGATACCTACAGAACTGTTTATGTCAGTCCACTGGAACTCTTCTCTTTCCCAACAGATTTAAGGTAACATCTTTGGAAGTCAGTTTCTGCCTTTATAAAATAGCACTAAGTGATACTAAACATGATCTCTGGTTTTGGGGGAAAAGTTATTGAGAAATTTAAAGCTTCAATAACACATGTTAGATCAGGAACAATCATTTACAATTCATTTAATAATGGTTAATCACTGTATTGATCTGTGTTCTCTAACCTAGAATCAAATATATTCATTCTCTTTTTTCCCTTCAAGTTTTGGATTTTTATGTTGTATATTTCAAAACAAAAGAGTCATAGAATCCTAAATAAAGTAAATATTTATATTTCTGAAAAATGTGGACCATTCTTCTTTTACCAAAACTTCCTCTGAATTTTGCACAGGATGTTTCAATATCATTAAATGAAATAATTATTTTTACCAGTAAATATAAATGGGAGGCAAATGTATAGGTGTCTGCTTTGTGTAAATTAATGATTTCTTTATGAAGCTCCTGCCAAAAGTTATCATTAATTCATCCCTAACCAAATCTCCCTAATAAACAATAAATAATTTTGAATGAATCATGATTTGCCTAGAGTCCTACACAAAATTAAAAAATTATATTTTCAGTTTAATTATCACAAACCAAAACTTGTTTGCAGTTATTAATGAGTTTTTCTTTGAAACTTAGAAAAGCCTTATTTGCTGATACAAGGGTGAAACCATCTATGACAAATATAATGCAAGAGACTATCAAAAGAGGATGACAAAGAGTGACAACTACAGGTCAAATTTATGGTTGAGAACTAAATGAGCAATGCTTTTTCTCAAGGTAATAAGTGACATATCCTAAACACTGAAGAGTCTCAAATATATATTTTCAACTCAGATGTTTGTCTCAAATTCTGGACCTCTTTATTCTGAAATCTAATAAACATCTCTAAATGGTTGGCATCAAATAATGTTCCGTCACCAAAACTTGAGCTTCAATTCTTGTTTCTATACCTCGGAAAAATACTCCAGCATGGATCCAGTAACCAAAGCTAGAAATCAAAAGCCATTCTAAGTTCCTACTTCTCTGTACACTGTGTACCCAAAGAACAATGAAGTCTTATGATTTGACTTTTTAGCCATTTCTTAGACTGATTTCCTTCTTTTCATATCAGCATCATTGAGTTGATGTCATATTCATTTTTCATCTGAACCACTGAAATAGAGAAGCTTCTTTATCAGTATCCTGCCTCTGAGTTTTAGTCTTTTATGTCATTTTCCCACACTGATACAATATAATCATCTCAAATAAAAATATATTCATATAGGGACCTATGCAAATTATTTGCACCTCAAAGATAATAAAATCTCATTTGCTAACCATACAAAAGTTTTAACAAAATTGTCCCCACCTATTTGTCCAGGCACATATAATGTAGCTTAGTGCCTGGCACATCAGACTCATTCAGAAAATTGAATGAATGAGTAGATCATTTGCAATACTTGAGCTTTCTTTGTGTTCTGATAAATACTCACATTGTCACAAAGTGTTATGTAAGATGACAGAGCTATGAAGTCAATGTGCCTGGACCTATAGACTAATAATGTAGCTATAAATACTAATAGAAAAAATTTGAATGTCATATAAAATTGGAATAAGAATATGAAAATGAAAGTGTATTTTTTTCAGGCAATGTGAGAGGAGTAACTGTGAGTACCAACAATGTTTGCAAAACAGGAGAGGAAAAGTTAAAAGCTAGAAGTTAAAAATGAAATGATACTTATCTGGCAGGTGAGATACCATGATCACAAAAGTGGTGCTCCCAGGGCGAGGCTTATCCATTGCACTCCAGATATGCTGACCCCTGCAATTTCCCCTAATGTGGGAAACCCAACTACATAATTTGTGGTAGTGGGGGACTGGGTTTGTGCTCTCCCCGCCCCCCCCCAAAAAAAGAGACCATAGAAAAATAGAAAAAAAGAAAAAAATGAAATGAAATTAGTCTTAGTCAAATACTAAATAATGTTGATTAGATTTTTTAAAAAAGGACTTTTGAATACCAACACTAATTAGCAATATAAATATTTTTGAATTAACATTGTCTGTCCTACTAAGGTATGTAAAATATGCTGAATTAATTAATATACATATATATTTACTATTGCATTCACTCCTCGATTTCACAATATATCAGATGTGAAGTAAGCCAAATGTTTTATATTCTGTCATTTTTATTGCTAAAATGTGAAATTATATAAGATTTTACTCAGACTTATTATATGCCAGTATTTTAGCACTGAATTTTGTAAGGTTGCAGTAAGTAAAATCAAATTTCAAAAAAGCATTCCAACATATCAGTTGAATTATTTCAAAAATATTATGTTCCATTTTTAAAGACCAAGGTCTATTCCAAAATTCATGAAAGTGTACACATATCCTAGGCCATACTAATCAGTCAATAATGTTGACAAAAAATCAAACAATTATGTAAAAATTAAGAAATTATAATTTGGATATTTTCTGTCTTGAGGTAAAGTTCACATAACTTGAAATAAATCATTTTAAAGAGAAAAATCCAGTGGCCTTTAGTGTATTCACAATGTTGTGCAACCAATTTCTCTACCTAGTTCCAAAACATTTTTATCACCTGAAAAAAAAAAACAAACAAAACCCTGTACTCATTAAATAATTGCATACAATCTCCACCCCTAGTCCCTGGCAACTACTAATCTGTATTTTGTCTCTGTGGATATACCTATTCTGAAGGATATGATATTTGGCCTTTTGTGTCTGGCTTCTTTCACTTAGCATAATGTTTTCAGGGTTCATCCATACTACAACATATACCAGTATTTTATTTTTATGGCTCCATAATATACCATTGTATTTATATACAAAAATCTGAGCTCCTTTTCAGATTTTTTCCTTGCCTAATTCCTCTGGCTAGAACTTCTAGTAAAATGTTGAATAGAAGTGGCAAAAGCATATTTCTTTTTTGTACCTGATCTTAGGAGGACAGATTTCAGTTTTTCCACTGAATATGATGTGAGCTGTAGATTTTTTTAGTTGCCGATTTTTAATAAATGCTCTCTATTGTGTTGAAAATGCTCCCTTCTATTCCTAATTTCCTGAGTTGTTTTTTTTTAACCAAGAAAGGTGTTAAATTTTGCCAAATGATTTTTCTGCATCAATTGAGATAATCATGTGTCTTCTTTTTCCTTCATTCTGTGATTGTGATGCATTACATAGACTGAGATTCATATCTTGAACCATCTTTCCATTCTCAGGATAAAGCCCACTCATCATAGTCACGGTTTATAAACCTTTTATTATATACTTCTTTTGGAGACAATTTTCCAGTATTTTGTTAAGGATTTTTGGGTCTATTGTCATTACGGATATTGACCTATATTTTTGTTTGTTTCTTTGCTTGTTTTTTGCTATTGGTACCTTTGGCTTTGGTACCAGGGAAATTGTATTCCCTCCTCTTCTATGTTTTGAAAGACATTGAAAAGAGTAGATGATAATTTTTCTTAAATGTTTGGCAGAATTCAAAATTGAAGCTATCTGATCCTAGACTTTTTTGTTGTTGGTAAGTTTTGTTACTGCTTGCCTTGCCTTGGTATTGCTCTGTTCAGATTTTCTTCTTGATTCAGTTTTGGTAGTTTGTGTGTTTCCATAAATTTGTCCATTTCATCTAGTTTTTTTTAATACAATGGTGTACAATGGTGTACAACATTTCATAGTATTCTCTTATAATCTCATTTTATCTGCAATCTTTGAGGTTGACAGTAACAACTATCAAATCTACTTTATCAATATATATTGTCCTTTTTGCCCATTGTAACAATTTTTTAATTAAAGTATATTTTTCTGATATTTATATAACCACTTGAGCTTTCTTTTGCATATTCTATTGCATAGAATAACTTTTTCCATCCTTTCATTTAAACCTGTTTATGTTTAAAGCTAAAGTTCATATCTTATAGACAACATACAGTTGGATTATTTCTTTTTATATCCATTTTGACAATCTCTGCATTTAATTGGATAATTTAATAAATTAACATATAAGTAATTACTGCTAAAGAAGGACTTGTTTCTGCATTTTGCTATTTGTTTTCTGTATGT
>JAQZBX010027579.1:0-28295 GCA_029593785.1 Cabassous unicinctus | reverse complement strand
CCCAACTTCTTATATAGGGCTTTCTGGTCGGTGGTTAATATTTGGGATGTTATTCTAAATAGTTGGGAAACCATTAGAGGGTTAAGTGTGTGTCTGTGTGTGTGTTGGGGGTGGGAACTCGTGAATGAATTTACATTGTAAAATGGTCACTAGGTGTAGGTGGAAATGGATAAGAACATATTCATTAGGTGACTATGCCATTGGTCCAAATGAGATTTGAGAGTGGATTGTTCTGAGATAGAGTTAGCAAGAAGCGATCTGATTCTGGAACAAAGTGTGAAATAGATATAACAGGATTTGATGATATGGAATGTGGAAGAAATAAAGGACTAGTGTATGGCTCCAAAGTTTTTGGTTTTGGACATACCAGGTATGAGATGCCTATAAAAAATTCAAAGGGATGGAAATGTGAGTCTTAAATAGGGAAATGCCCTGACTGAAGATATGAATTTGGGAGTTATCAGCATAGAGATGGCATTTAATTTCATAGAGCTGGATGAGACCACCTATATAGTGAGTTAAAAAAAGGAATAAAAGAAATCAGAGAGCACTGAAGCCTGGGGCACCCAGTATTTGGTCATGAAAATTAAGGCATTCTAGCAATGGTAACCGAAAAGAAATAACCAATGAAGTAGGAGGAAAACTAAGAGAGCATTGTTTTCCCCAAAAGTGAAGTGGAGAAATTCTGGCAAAAAAAGGAAGTGATCAGAGTATATGAGAGGTTGAGGAACTGGGGATAAGAATTTAATTTAACAAGAAAGAAGTTACTCATGATATTCATATGAATGGTTTCATGGAAATATAGTTGTGGAAGGCTGGGAGTAGAAGAATTGGATAAGAAGAGGCTCACACTATTCCTGAAAGTGGAAATGCTGATAGTCACTCTTGTTGAACTCTATCCTGAGCTAAGTTTTCTTGTAGCTTAGATTCATGCACTGGATATTCTGAATCAAAAGCTCTACCAAATGCTAAGCAATTTCCCAGATAATTCATAAAGCTGTTTGGTAAAATAACAACTTCATAGAAATAAAGTCATTTGGAAAACTTTAAAATGGCAGATTTCCAAACTCCCCCATGTGAAATTCAGCTTCAGTTGGCCTGCAGATAAGGTGCTGTTATTGGTACTTTTTTAAAGAGCTCTAGAGAATACATTTAGTTCATCAGTGTTGTGAATGAAGTATAAGAACAAAAAAGAAAGGTGGGGAGAGAAAAAGGATGAAAATGACTTTTGTTAAATGCTATATAGCTTGCATTATGCTAAAAGTTTTTTGTATTTGTATTCATCTTTACGTATGAGAAAACTCAGGACCTTTTTGAGAGGTTAAGCAACATTTCTCCAAACGTGAGGGCCTTAAGGCTTGTAAAACTTAAAAATATCCAGTTCTGTACTCCCTATCTTGCATTTTTAACCTTGGTTCACATCTTAGCTTTCATTATTTCTCTCTGTACTAAACTTCACAGCAGTCGTCTTCCTCCTTTTCTTTTGGCCTGAAGCACAGATAAATCCTCCAGTCCATATGCCAGATACACATGTGGTGAAGGCTTTATGAGGAATATTATACCAAATTAAAATAAACAAACAAAAAATACCACATTGTATTTGTACCAAGCTGCTCTTGCTCTGCCTGATGGCAAATTTTTGAAATGCCCAAGTTGTAATATGAAAACAACTGTTTGAAGCCAACTATTCAATTAAACTTTTTTCTTGCACAAATTCAATATTCATTGTCTTTAAAACTCAGCTAGTTATGAACAAAGGATTGTTAAAATTAGAAGACTCAAATCAACTGCTTTTCTCCTTTCTCTGATTTCTTAGACTTTTAAATATAAGGATGCTTATGTAACCCTCAGTTCACAATACAATGGTTAAGAGAATTTGCAAAAATGATTTTTTTAATAAAGTGAATGAAATATATTTAAGCAAAGTCAAGGAATAAAGGAAGCAAGGTGAACTAGGAGGGAGGTTGGAGCATGAAATATATGTTGTTAATTCCAACACACTTGCTAGACTTGTGTAACAAATTTAGTGCTAAGCTTTTCAGCAGCCAATGCAAACAAGAAAACTTTATCACTTTGTTGATTTATAGTGTACTTAAGATAAAGGCAAACCAGATGTTCCACAGAAGAATAACTATGCTGGTCATAAGATGAGAGAGACATTTCTCCTAAGAATCCTTATAGTGAACAGTGTATAATATAGTAAACAATTTAAATCGAATTGTTGTAATAAGTTTAGCAATGCCTTTCATAGGTCTCTTTCAGGTAAAGCAGACAAATGGCTTCATACCAAAAAATTCAATAAACGCAATTCTAAGGAAGGCTAAAGCAATGCAGAAAATAACTTCTATACTTTTTTCTTAATTGAGTTCTAAATTTATGCTTCATATTATAGCAGTGTTGAATGGTGGAATAGTCATAATTAAATGCCATCTGTGCCTCAGGTAAAACATGGAATTACAGAGGCCAGACTTGCAAATATGCCCTCTGATACCCTGTGAGAATTGCAGGAGCACAATAAAAAATAACTCCAGTTATTTATAATTGCACTAGGTTTTCAGAGTTATCACATTATTCCAAACAGCAAAAGAAAATAGCTCTTAGCTGTTTTGGGTAGTACATATGTAGGTATAATACAAACATGATGTGTAATTTATTTTTTCTTTTTAAAATTAAGATGCAGGGAAAGTACCCCTGAAAATAATTTATTGTGTGTATGCATTAAACATTTCTGCCCACATTAAAAAATTATTTTCTCTATATAATATACATTCATTTCCTAAATTACAATATTAGTACAGTTTTTCAGGCTTTCTTTGGTATAGATCCAGTTGAGTAATTCTTCTAAAAATTCATTATTTAAGCATTTTCAAAGATATTAAAATTTCACAGACACCTAAATGTTTATTTCTTTTCTATATATTTTCATGATGGTTTATATTGTGTACTCCAAGAAAGAAATTAAAAGATGTTAGAAAAAAAACTATTAGGGAAAAAATGAGATAATTCAAATACATAATGTAAAATATATCTTTAAAGCAATTTTAGAATTTCATAAATACTTGTAAATTTTACTAATTCACAAATATGTTATTTGAGAATATTTTCTTTAAATTACATTTATGATGTCCATGGTAAACTTGAGCTTTGCTATATTATGGTATCAGAAATATCACTCAGTGGTTGAAATATAATCACTGTTTTATAATGTAGTCAATGCTAATTAACTATTTAAAAATCTGTATTATAAGAAAGAAGCAATTTACAGATCAGTTTAGTACTAAATTTGCAACCTGGAAATCAGTCTAAAGAAATTCTCACCATGCACATTTATACAGTTATTTGCATTGTTTTCTCTTTTATTACAACATTGAGGGTGACAAAATGCCACTTGAATTAATTGACTGTAGAATGTAGTTACTTTTAGGAAAGGAAAAGCAAAATGCATATTTTGGTAATAAATTTCTCTACTGTTTTTCATTAATTTTTAAATATATATTTGTATTGTGTTGATTATGTTACCATTACATTTAGCACTTAATACTTTTATTCTTCATAAAATTTAACTTTTAAATTTGGAATACTTTTCAAGTACCCAATTTGAATTCAATATGAATGAGTAGCTTAACCAATATTCTTTTAAATGTGGAGAACCTTCAATTATGCAATGATATTTAGATTCAGATTTTCTTCATTTACAAAGATTTATTTTTCTAAAATTAATGGTAATTGACAACAAAATTGCCACGTTACTTTTTATCTAGCCAATTAAATATTTGAATTTAATTACAAAAATAAAATTTCAAAGAGAAGATTAATTTGGATATAGAATGACAAAAATGTGTCTATTCATTTATGAAATCCTATGTTCAATTATGACTGTTCTCTCTAAATTAAATAAAATCAGTAAAAAATAGAGTTCTGTGAGGTATAAGAGAAGAATGAGTTCATCAGAGTAACTGGTAGAAATCAAATTTGGAGCAGAGCCGGGCAAGGAAACACTCCATTTTTTTTAAATAAAAGATTTCCAAATGTAAAAATTGAACACCTAAAGAAAAACAATAATTTAATGAAATAAATGCTATTTGATGAAGACAGAAAAATAATCACTAACAAGTCTTGTCTAAAGAAATAGAAAGAAAAAGAAATATCTAAGAAAAATGGAGACATGGTCATCAGACAACTAAACAGTGGACTTAAAAATATAGTGGTAAATTGATTTAGAAAATAGTAAACATTTAGGACAAAATTACAAGAAACATTTCAAGTAGCAAAATTTTATAAAAAATTTATAACTATTTTATGACAATGTAAGGAAAATGTATATATCAAATTGGTAAAAGGTTAATAAATACATATTAGGATAAATCTTGATAGTTATTCTCCTTATTTTAGCCAATACAAAATTGAAAAAAAAAATTCAAGTTTGTTTAAAATGAAGATATCATACATCTTGTATTAGTTTGCCAGGCTGCTATGAAAAGTACCACTCAATAAGATGGCTTAACAATAGGAATTAATTTGATCATGGTTTCAGAAGCCAGAACTCCTAAATTAAGGTGCCAATGAGGTCATCCTTACTTTCCAAAGTATGTGGCATTCTTGTGCTGGCTTGCTGCAATCTTTGGGGTTTCTTTGCTTGCATGTCTTCCTCTTGTCACTTCTTCTCCTTTCAGCTTTTATGGTTTCATTTTACTTTGAGCATCTCCCTGCAGTCATCTCCAACTTCTGACTTCCAGTTTCTTCTCTTTATAAAGTTTCCAATAATAGGGATTAAGAGCCACCTCCATTCCATTGTGCCACACATTAACTAAAAATAACATATTCAAGAGGTCCTATTTAAAATGGGTTCACACTCACAAGAATATGGATTAAGATACAGGAGCTGTCTAAACTGGGGTACAAAATCTAATTTACTACACTATCTCACCTCCTTAAGCCCAATTCTGTTTTTCATATTTGTTTGTTTTTTGTTTCTTTGGTAGTAGCTGGATACTGACTAGGAAGGCAGACATGGCTAGTAATACAATGATAACTAAACAGGCTAAGACAAAGAAGAAAGTAGAAATTTTGAGAGAGGAGCAGTATTTTTTTTCTTTTCCTATAAGGGCATTAAAAAAAATATTATAGGCAAGAGGCAGAGTCTATAGATGTGGCAGATTAAGGTATGTACCCCAGAATAAAATATACTTTTAATCATAATCTCATTCCTATGAGTGTGACCCCATTGTAAATAGGATCTTTGAAGATGTTATTCTTAGTTAAGGTGAAGTAGACTCAACTGAATGAGGTTGGGTCTCAGTCTGGTTTATTGGAGTCCTTTATAAGAAGGGGAAATTCAGAAATAGTGAGAGAAATCTGAAGGAAGGAGTCCAAAGCTAAAAGTTAATGGAACCCAGAAGAGAAAGGAGAGATTCCCTTGTGATAGGAAAGGCAAGGAACCTGAAGATTGCCAGACAGTCTGACTGCTACTGACCTTGGTAGAAATTAAGCCTTCTACCCTCCAAAACTGTGAACCAATAAATTCCTATTGTTAACCGAAAACCTTTTTGTGGTATTTGTCATAACAGCTGGGAAACAAACACAATGAGCACTGCAAAACAAGCAAGGTCAGCACTGATGATAAGAGAGATTAGAAGAACATTTGCCAAATCTCAAGGATATCACCAATTTTTACCTAAAATTTTAGTTAAATACTGAGTGTTATGGATTGAGTTGTGCACACCATAGAGACATAATCAAATCCTCTGAATGTGACCTTGTTTGGAAATGGAATCTTTGAAAATATGATTAGTTACAATGTGATCAAAGTTGATTAAGGTGGAACTAAATTAAATATAACTTGTGTCTTTATAAAAGAGGGAATTTGGGCACAGACAGAGACAGACACAGGGAAGAAGTTTATGTGAAGACAGTGACAGATGCATTTACAAGCCAAGAAATGCAAAAGTTTGCCAACAAACACCAGTAACTAGAGAGGCAAGAAAGGATTCTCCCTTACAGATTTTAGGAACAACATGGCACTGACGATACTCTGATTTCAACTTCTAGCCTCCTGAAATTTGAGAGGGTAAATTTCTGTTGTTATAACCAAAAGTTTTATGGGTATGTTGTTACAGTATGCTTGGAAATTAATACACTGTGAATGGGCTGGGAAGGAATTAATAAACCTAATTGGAAAGCCTCTTAAAAGCAGAACAGATCTTTCTTTGTTTTAGGAGAACAGCGGTCAGCCCTGGAGTCATGACAGGAATGAACCCCAAAGAATACAACGGTTTCTCGGTTGAATATCCTCAAGGGAGCAAAGGTAGACTGATTCTTATGAGGATTCAAAACAGCAAGTATACAGCACAACACTTGATTAAACTAAGGCCATCACCCACAACTCTATCTGCTTAGTGAAAGAAAGGATGAAATACCTATAAAGGAAAGTAATATTTGGAATCTATACAACTTTATATACACACGATCAAGCTTCTAATCATTAGTCATTAGGATTACACAAAAAGAGTAACATAGGAGAAAAAAATTAAGAGAAAAATAAATAAGAGCAAACATATTGATGATTTAGATATTCATATTAGCTAGGGTTTTAAAATAAATTTGACTAATATCTTCAATAAAAGAAGTGAAATAGGGAGAAAATAGAATAAAAAGTCATGATTTTCATGAAAAAACTGCAATATTAAAAAAGGATATAATCACATGGAGACTCCAGAGGTAAAAAATATAATATCTGGTATTAAGAGCCCATTAGAGAGGGTTTGTGGGAAGATGGTGGAATAGAAAAACCAGGATTCAGTCTTTCCACCAGAACAACTATGAACAAGGAAGAACTGTCTGAAACAACTATTTTGAAACTCTGCAGGCCAGAAGAATATTGCAGAGCATTCAGGGAAAAGTGGGAGGAAGAAGCTGGTAAATTAAGTGTGCAAAAAAAGAGTACAAAACAAAGATACATGAAATGATTGTGCATACAAAGGAAAAGTATAAAAATCCCAAAATCACCAACAAAGAAGACCAGAATGCAGACATGCCAAACAAAGACTTAAAAAAATGATCTTAAAAATGCTCAGGGAGATAAAGGAAAATATAGAGAAAGAACTAAGGATATAGGAAAACAGTGAATGAAAAATGTGTGAAACTTACTAAAAAGAAATTTCAAAAAAGAAACAAACAGAACTACTGGAGTTGAGGACCACAGTATCTAAAACGAAAAGTGTCCAAGGGGGTTTCAGGGGCAAATTGGAGCTGGGAAATGAATGGATCATTAGAATGGAAAAAGAGATACTCGAAATGAGTCAAGATGAGGAGCAGAAAGAAAAAAAGAATTATAAAAAGCTAAAATAGCATAAGACTCCTCTGTGACACCATCAAGCATACCAATATAAATATTATGGGAGTCCTAGAAGAAGAAAGAGAGAAAGGGGCAGAAGAATATTCAAAGAAATAATGAAAGAGAACGTCCCCCCCAAATTAGCAAAAGATGTGAATCTGGACATTCAAGAAGCCCAGAGAACACCAAACAAGAAAAACATGAAGAAAAAGACACACCGTCATACATTGATCACATTATCAAATGCAAAGGACAAGGAGAGAGTTCTCAAAGTTGCAAGAGAAAAATATGTTCAATACAAAGGATTCCCAATTAAATTGAATGACTATTTCTCATCAGAAACCATGGAGGCAAGAAGGCAGTAGGTTGAAATACTTAAACTGATGAAAGAAAACAAGTGTCAGTCAAGAATTCTATATTCAGGGAGGCGTTCATTCAAAAATGAAGACGAGATGTGGTAAGAAGCGGCGCGAATGATTTCGGCGGAGACAGGCTGATGGCACAAGTCTGTTTTATTGAGGAAGTAGGCTGCTTATATAGTGTCTCAGGGGGTGGGGAAGCAGGGTATTCTATAAAAGGCAATAAGTGAGGGTATGGGCTATGATTGGGTGGTAAAATCGGGAAGGAAAGGGAACGGATGCAAGAAGGGGGCGGGGGGAGAAGGGAGGAGGAGGAGAGCTGACCGTTAGGGCAGAGCCAGGTGGCGCACTGAGTTGTTGTTCTGGCCGAACAGAGGGCGGTGTTCACCCGTGCCTTGGCTGAGGGCGGTGTTCACCCTTACCAGCCACCCCTCGCTAGGCTGTGACGTCTCCAGCACTAGGAGGTTAAGATTTCAGTGAGCCAAACCTGAGCACTATGCCCAGCATTATCAGCATCCTCAACGAGATAAAGACATTCCCAAATAAACAAAAGCTGAGGGAGTACATTACAAATAGATCTGCCCTACAATTAAAGGGAGTTCATCATGCTGAAAGGAAAGCACACTAAACAGTGTTTCAAAGAGGCATCAAGAAATGAAGAGCGCTGTTAAAAGGAAACCAGTTGAGTAATTTTAAATGCCAGTATGATTTTAGTGTACTGTTTGGTATGTAACTTCCTACAGGTGCTAAAATGCAGATGTATAAAAAGTAATGATAAAGCCACAGTATTGAACATACAGTGTAAAAGATATAAGTGGTAACAAGTACAAAAAAAAAGGTAGGGGCACAAATGTGTATAGGAAGATTATATGTGTATGCTATTGAAGTTAAGATGGTATCGAATGAAATATGATTGTTGCATACTTATGATGTTAAATTTTAACTTCATGGTAACCACAAGGAAAATAGATAAAATATTTATCCAGTTAGAAAGGAGAAAGCCATCAATATGGTACACCACAAAAAGTCTAATAAATATAAAAGTAGGCATTAAAGAAAAAAGATAGGACAAGAAAGATATAAGACAAACGAAGACTAAATAGTAAAATGGCAGAAGAGAGTCCTGCATTATCAGTGGTGACTGTTATTTTTCCTCTTTTGGTCCTTCCTCCTGTTTTTTTGTTTTTTTCTTTTCTTCTTTTAAAGAAGCTTTAGATTACATAAATGTTACATTGAAAATATAGAGGATTTCCGTATACCCCACTTCCTCCCCTCCTACACTTTTTTCCATTAACCATATCTCTCATTAATGTGGTATATTTGTTACAATTGATGAACACATATTGAAGTATTGCTTCTAATTGTGGCCTATAGTTTACATTATGGTTTAAACATTGCACTGCACAATCATATAGGTTTTGAAAAAAATGTATAATGGCCTGTATCCAACATTGCAATGTTATGCAGAACAATTTTAATGTCCAAAAAATGTCCCAATTTACACCTATTCTTGCCTCTCCCTTCCCACAGAAACTCTGGTGACCACTGCCTTTTTATCAATGTTACAAGTTCTTTCATTACTAGAATAATAATCAGTCTACTTCGGTCCATAGTTACATTCCCCCCTTACTTTTGTTCATTCTACGATCTTGAGGATTTGGGGATGGTGATGCCCACTCTGCTTCCAATTGTAGATACTCTCTGTTTTTTGGTATGGGTATTGTCCATTATCATCGATTTGTTAGTTGTCCTGGGCGAGACTGATAAACTGGAGAGTAGGTGTTCGTTGCAACTCTGCCAAGATTCAGGGCTCAACCGACATATGAACAGACCAAAGATATAAGTCCCTGGGACACATATTTAATAGATATAGTGCAAATTATAGGTTCAAATAAAAGGGGCATAAGAACGATATGTAGGAAAATTGAGTCTAACTCCAATAGATTGGAGAGATAGGTTATCATAATATTCCTAGGTAAGGCCCACCGACAGGATACCAAATTCCTGGTGCTGTCTGCACTGCATATAGTGTCTAGATGTCTCTAGAGCACTCCGGAGACCCCCTTCTTGAGGCACTTTTTACTGTGGCAGTCAATGAGAGCCTCCTGAGATATGCATAGCCATAACCTCTAGAATGACCTCCTGACTGACTTTGAAATCTCTTAGCCATAAAAACTCATTTGAATTTAATATTTCTCCCCTTTGGTCAGGGTCTTTTTCCAAATGCATCACTAGTTGGCACTTGGTAATAATCTCTTGGTGCCAAGAAGACTTATCCCTGGGAGTCATGGCCCATGCCAAGGGTAAGGTAATGAGTTTGTTTATATGCTGAGTTTGGCTTAGAGAGAGGCCACTTTGAACAACAAGGAGGCTTTCAGGAGGTAACTCTTAGGCAATATGTATTACTAGGCTAAGTTTCAATTTCACAAGACCACGGTACATAAGTACAAGAATCAATATCAAGGGCCTGGCGTATTGGTCTCTCCTCCTTCGCTAGGCACTGCCCATGCCCTCTAGAGATTCTTGAGACTCTCTTAGAGAATGTAGCAGGACTCCTAGGATGGGAATTCAATATTCTTTAGGTTATTGTCTCCACCTGCCAAGACAATACCTCATGACAACTTGAACACATTCATATTCATAGGCATGCCCAAGGTGCAGCCCTTCCCACACATACCACACATACTCCCACCACTGTCACCCTGCACCAGTGATCCTCCCCTGCCACAGTTGCAACCTTTCTATAGTCCAAAACCTCCCCTAAAACAAAGCCAAAAACATAAATAAATAAATAAATAAATAAATAAATAAATAAAATAGAAAATAAAAATTTTAAAAGTTTGTATTGTGTCTTTCATCACCATAATGTCTGTTTTCTTTTGTACAGTGACAATTTCTTATGTATGCTCTCTCAGTGTCTTATTTTTTCACTTTATTTTTAAAGAAGCTTTACGTTACAGAAAAGTCACATAGAAAATATAGAGGATTCCCATATACCCCACCCTCCCCCTTCACAAATTCCCCTATTAATAACATTTACATAAGTGTGGTACATTTGTTATAATTGATGAACAAATATTGAAACATTGCTACTAACCATGGTCAATAGTTTACATTATGGTTTATATTTTGCACTGTACACTTTTATAGGTTTTGACAGAATTTATAATGGCCTTTATCAATCATTTTAAAATCATGCAGAACAATTCCAATGACTTAAAAATGCCCTGTGTTCTATCAATTCTTCCCTCCCCACTCTCTTGGAACCTATGGTAACCACTAAGTTTTAATTTTTGAAGAATAAGGTCCATAGTTACACGTATTGATATTGAGGGTTTGACATATCTGTCTGTTTTCTTTTATTAGGCACTGCCTATGCTCTCTCGAGAGTCTCACCCTTCTATTTGAGAGCATGGCAAGACTCCCCAGGATGGGAGTATGATATTTTCTTGTTTATTGTGTGGGTTTACACCCACTGATATAACTGCCTATAACAAGATGAACACTCATATTCCTTAGAAGCATGCCCTAGGGGCACCTTAGGTGATTGAGGGGTTGAAAGTAAAGGGTATAAAAATATTACTTATAAAATGGTATAATGAGAATAATATAAAAATAATAGACTGTGAGTTAAAATAACCATTAAAGATAAAAAGAGGGTTACAAATATCATTTTTTAAAAAGTATTTATACACCCTAGATCAAAGTAGCAAAAAATATATAAGAAACAAAAAATACGTATATTCAGGTAAAAATAGGATATAATGCCCATTCAGTTTGGTAGAAGATGTAAGGGCAAATATGTTTGAAAAGCATATCATTCCACTTTTCACAATGTGTTACATTTTAAAATATATATTTTTATAATATCAGGGCATTCTTAGCTTGATGTTACATTCTGTTTCCTTAAATAAAGTTCATTGATGTAGCTGTCTAAATACATAGGGTTTTAGATTCACTTAGTCATGATTTTTACTCAGGGAACTAAGGAAAAACAGCATAATTCATCCTTTTTGAAGTAAAGGAAACTGGACCAAAAGCCATTTAAGTCTATTATAATGCAACTTAATCTGAAATGGGTGTTACGTGATATCTACATACACATTAAAATAAATAGGCAATTTCAGGTTACTTTTCACCTTGTGTGCCTGTAACTATTCCTTTCAAAAGAAAAGTAAGCAATCTTCTAAACAATGTGGAAGAAGATGTTATTTAAAATAATATTGGCATATCAGAATTAACAAAATTCTTAATTTGCAGTATTTTAAAATTAGGATAAACATGATTTTCTTTTTATCACCTCTATCTTTTTTACTTAGTTTTGATAATCTATACGTATGTAATGTAACCAAGTCAGCATAAATAAATCTCATTCATAACTTTAAAAGTAGTCATGTTAACCATTTTCCATTGCAGACTTGTCTTTTCCCGTCTTCAGCATTCCACTTCATTTAATTATCTGCCTATAGCTTTCCCCTTCATTACATTTCACTACTCACAACATACCCATATAACCAATATTCTGAGAACAAAAACTCACTTTACACCAAATTTAAAACCTCTTAAACCAAGCCTGTTTCCAGTTTTAGGATGCCTAAGTCAATATTCACAAAGTTTCATTGGGTTTATAGTTTCTGTTCTGCCTTATGCTCAGTTTAGTGCAGTGTAAAGATGGAGTTCATGTCTTGTCCTTATGAATAAATCCAGGAACAAGATTTGAGAATTACTTTTTCTTTCAGATATGAAAATGATGACTTTATCTTTTTTCTAAGAGCAATATTTTAACATTTCATAATCACTAAAAGTCAAATCATCTTAGACATTTGATGTGTAGCATGAATTATATTTCTAGTCAAAAAAAAAAGGAATAAAAATTGAATATGTATTCTTTCTACTCTAACTTTCTCTAATAAATTGTTAGCCTACAAGTAGGTTAATATCTGTGACCCTTCAAATTTCTTGACAAGACTTAACTGTATAACATAAATTATCTAGTAGAAAATATACGGGAAAATCTTTGTAACCTCAAGTTAGGTAAACGGTGTTTAGATAATACACTGGAAAGCACAGTCAATTTAAAATTATATAATTTGAAATTTATCAAATTTATAAACTTTTGCTCAAGAAAAAGCACTATTAAGAGAGTGAAAAGATAAGCCACATACTAGGAGAAATTATTTACAAAGTATATATCTGGCCTAAGAGCTTGTATATCATAATAGATAATACATCTTAAAAACTCTCACACAAATGAAAATAATAAAGAACTATAAACATAGGCATTAGATTTGGATAGAAAATTCAGTAAGAATGATTCAGAAATGGCAAATAAGCATGTGGAAAATGCTCAGCACCATTAGTCATTAGGAAACTGCAAATTAAACCAAAATGGGATAATGCTATATACCAATTAAAATGGTTCAAATAGTAATAATAATAATAATATGACATGTGTTTTGCGATATGCTTGAAATGCAATATCTGTAGCTCTATATAGCTGACCTCTTCTTATTTATAAAACCTCAATTAATTATTTTCTTCCTTAATGTGAACTTTTCTATTCTGAGTAGATCCCTTTTTGCTATTCTGCTCTAGAACATTAGGTTTGGTATGTATCTGACTAATGCTGACTAAATTATACTATCAAGATTTCAAAAAATCAGAAAATAATGAAAAAAAATTAACAAGAGACAAAAGCAGGGGAAATTCAAGCCAGAAGGATTAGGAAGAGCAGAGGCTCCATGACTAGGATTATTGACTATGGAAACAGGCCTTATGGATGTTGAGTTGACTGAATTTTAATGCCCAAATAAAGATAGGAGATTAAGCTTCAGGTAAAGTACAGTCTGAAAAGTATAGGGATAAAGAATGAATTTTTTAAGGGATGTTTTCTTCAGAAAATGATCTAGAAAAGTTGTACCTTCCAGGCTGGGGAAGTAAAAAACAAATGTGCATCTCTTGAGGGCCTCATATTGTGAAAATGTCAACCACATAAACCCCAACTCTACAACATTTATCAGTGTAATTCTCATTTTATATTTTCTTGTGTTGTTAGAACACTAATATAGCAACATATAAAATTATCTAGACCCATTGATGTCTTTAGAGCCCTTTCAGAGGAAAACACTAAAATATCTTGCAAGAACCCCCTAGAGACTTGGGGCCTGGGTGCCCCTAACACTAAATCTCAGTAAAGATGGCATATTAATAAAATAGTAGTAGAATTTATAAATAAGGGAAAAAACAAGATGAGGAAGTGTCAGCAAATACAACACAAATTGCAACAGATTTAGGACTCCAAAAGAATGCTAATAAAATAAACTGCAAGTAAAATATATTATTATTTTTGAATGATTTTCTTTTTATTTTGAAGAGGAAAATAAAGTATAGAAAGCATAAGGGCAGAAAAAGATAAAATGAAACAAGAAAAGATTGATATTAAATAGAAAAAACAAAACCTGCTGGAAGTTGACAATTTTTGCCACTAGAATTACAAATTCAAAACATGAGTTAAAAATGAATAAAAATGACTGAACAATTTTTAAATTCTCAAATAATCTGGGAATCTCCATGACAGCAACAAAATATAGAACAAGGATGAAATAAATGCCAACAAGAAAAAAATACAGGAAATGATAAAATGTAAAATAAAGAAGTAAAAATAATTTTAAAAAAACTGAATCATAATACATGCAAATAATTTGACATCTTGTTAGATGGAGATTTTAGATTGGATTTCAAAATTCAACGAAGTTAATAATTGGCAAACAAAACTGAAAATAAATGAGAGTAAGACGAGGAAAACATTTTCTAGGTAAGAATTCAACAAAACTAGGAAATAATATGAATATGACACAATGTATTTTTGGAAAATATTTTAAAAAATAAAGAGGGTCTTTATATGATATTGAAAAAAAATGGCAATAAGAGAAACGATCCTGAACCTGAGTGCACCCAAATACACAACTTCAAGTATAATAAGTAAATACACAGACAAACACTCACAATTTGAAACATCAATACAACTTACAAATGTCTCAGAAATTAAGTAAAGCAGCCATAACAATGGTACAAATATAGATGACTACAACAATGCAAGAAAGATGCTTGAGCATATATATATACATTATCCAACACTTAAAAATGTTTTTATAATATAGTTTAAACATTTTTAAAATGACCACATATTATGCTTTAATGCAGTTCTCATTAAATATTAATTAATATGAAACAATTGATATTGTCCTGATGAAATTCTTTTATGACAATATTAATATAGAAATAAAAACTAAACTTTCAACCCATATGTCTCAGTTTATGGACTGTTAAGACAAATATGCAATTGGTTTGCTTAACATAAATTTATTGGCATATGATTTTGAGGGTAGGAGAAGTACAAAACCAAACATCAGCAAGGCTATGCTTT
Source organism: Cabassous unicinctus (assembly GCA_029593785.1). Taxonomy (NCBI): domain Eukaryota; kingdom Metazoa; phylum Chordata; class Mammalia; order Cingulata; family Chlamyphoridae; genus Cabassous; species Cabassous unicinctus. The sequence goes on along the minus strand of JAQZBX010027579.1, from coordinate 13,177 downwards.
CTCCTCAAAGACTTTTGAGTTCTGGAGCTGGCTGCCAACAATCCTTGGTCCTTGGCTTTTCTGTCACTTGGCTATGCTCCTCTTCTCTTGACTTCTAGGTTCCCCTCCAAGAGGCTTTCTCTTCACAAAGCCTCTAGTAATAGGATTGAGACCCAAACTTTTTCACTTGGGCCAAACATTAACTAAAAGTAACATCTTCAAAAGGTCTTATTTACAATGGGTACACATACCAAAGGAATGGATTTAAAAAACAAACTTTTTTTTTCTAGGGTACATAATTCAAAGTACCAATCTGTGGAGTGGTATTTAAGGGGTTTGAATGAAAATTTATTATCTTTAATTCATGCATTAAAAATGCTGTATTTAAAGAATCACCTAAATTGTCTCCTTAGAAATGAAGAAAAACACCACAGGCTAGATACACCCAAGGGAAGTAGAAGGAAAGAAATATTAAAGACCTGGTGTCAATAAATTCTTTTTTAAAAATCATAAACAGAATAAATACAACAAAGAACTGGTTCTCTGGAGAAAAATATAATCCTGCAAAATACCCAAAATGCTGACATATTGATCAAGAATGTAGGTGCATATGCACACAAACATAAACTCTCACACACTTATATACCTAACCCCCCCACGTATCATTATTAATAGTGGAAAAGGGTATAAAACCAAAGACACCATAGAATATGAAAAGCTCTATGCCAAGATATTTGCAAATACACCAGAAATGATGAGTTTCTTGACAAACACACACGATCAAAATCATTTAATAAAAAATAAAAAGAAATCTAAAGAGGCATGCAACAATTAAAATATTGAATCATTTGACCAGAATATTCTTAAATGAAGCAGTCAGAAATATTTTTATGGGCTTTTCAAAAACGGTTGTGGCAGAGATAATCAAATATTTATATGGGCTATTAAAAGAAAGAGAGGGCAATTTCCCCCAAAATAATTTTCTTATAATGAGCAGTGCTTTTATATAAACACTGTAAACAAAATATTATCAATCAAAATTCATCAATATATAAAAAAATACATCATGGCTCATCAGTACTTACCCAAAAAGGTAAATAAGTTTTAATATTGTAAAACATTATATATATATGCACACATATATATACATAGATACATAATTAAAATAGAAAACAACCCAAAACATTTAAACATGTGCAAAAAGCTCAATGAAATTTAACATTCATTTATGAAGTTTCTGGTAGAGAACAAAATCAGGAGGAAACATTCTTAACCTAACAGAGTTAGGTTCATTCCATTATGTTCATAGAAGATGCTTTGCATAATTCAAATTTTTTAAAAATTTATTGAGACTTGTTTTGTTACTCAACATGTGATCTATCAGATTTCTTTATATATTCTGGAAATTAAACACTTATAAGATTAGTGCCTTCCAAATATTTTCTCCTATTCTGTAGGTTTTTATTTTACTTTTATGATAAAGTACTTTGATATGCAAAAGTTGTTCATTTGGATGAGTTTCCATTTATATATTTTTTCTTTTGTTGCTTTTGCTCTGTGTATAAAATCTACAAAGCCATTGCCTAACACAAGGTCCTGAAGGTGCTTCTCTATGTTTTCTTTGAGGATTTTTATAGTACTCATTCTTATATTTAGGTCTTTCATTCATCCTGAGTTGATTTTTGTGGTTGTTTGAAACTGCATGTACTCCAGAAAAATATATGCTTAAAGGTAATCCATTTCTGTGGGTGTGGATCCATTGTAAATAGGATATTTTGGTGAGGCTCCTTAAGTTAAGATGTGACACATTTCATTTAGGATGGGTCTTAATTCTGTTATTGGAGTCCTTTGTAGTGGAATGAATACAGAGAAAAAAGCAATGGAAGCAAGAACCTGAAAGCAATGAAACCCAGAAGAGAAGGGAGAGACAAGCAGACATAGTCATGTGCCTTGCCATGTGGCAGAGGACCCAAGGATCACTGGCAGCTGGTCTTTGGGAAGAAAGCATCACTTTTATGAAACTTTGATAAGGACATCCTCATGTCCTCAAACTGTAAGATTTCCCATTGTTTAAACCTGACCCATTTCATGGTTTTTTCTTTAAGCAGCTGTTTTAGTTTGCCACAGGCTACCAATGCAAAACTACCAGAAATGGGCTGGCTTTTATAATGGGAATTTATTAAGGTAAAATCTTACAGTTTCAAGGTTGTGAATATGTCCAAATCAAGGTAACATCAGAGATGCTGTCTCACCAAAGGAACCTGCTGATCCTGCACTCCTGCCATCTGTCAAGGCAAATTGGTGGCTGGTCTACGCTGTTTCGTCTAGGCTCACTTTCTCTCCAAGGTCAGCTGTGGGCTATCAGGCATATGGTTCATGTCTCCCTGGGCCTCGTCTCTTCAGCTTCTGTCTGCTCCACTGATTCTGGCTTTTGGTCTTTGTCAGCCTCTCAGGATTTCTCTGTCTTTCTGTGGCTGTAAGTGCTTCTGGAGTCCTCGCTCACATGACAGGTTAAAATGGCAACTTTCTTTCTCTGTGTGTCTCTGAATGTCTCTCCCATTTAAAAAAGACTGCAGCAAGAGGTCAAGACCCACCTTGGGTCACACCTCACTGAAGTACTCCAATCAAAGGTCCCCAACAAAATTTTATCCAATGGTCTCACAACAACAGGAATGGATTAACTCCATGACCATGACATTTTCTGGGATTCACAAAAGCTTCAACTTATCACAGCAGCCTAACAAACTAAAACAATATTTGTATGTGGTCTGAAATATGTGTCCTTCTATATTTTTTTACGTATGGACACCTAGTTTTCCCAGTACCATTAGTTGAAGAGAATTTTCTTTCCCCAAATGAGGAAACTTGGTATTCTTTTCAAAAACACATTGGCCATAGATGTGAGAGTTTATTTTTAAACTCTCAATTCAATTTCATTGCTCTATATGTCCTTGTATCAGTACCATGCTGATTTGATTACTGTGGCTGTGTAATAAGTTGTAAGATTGGAAAGTGAGTCCTCCAACTTTATTCTTCATTTTCAAGATGGTGTTGTCTATTTGAGGGCCCTAATCTTTCATATAATTTTTGTAATTGTATTTTCCATTTATTCAAAGAAGGATAGAGGAAATTTGATTGGGATTTTATTGAGTCTGTAAATTACTTTAGGTAGAATTGACATCTTAACAATATTTAGTCTTGCAATCCATGGATACAGGCACACTATCTTTACATTTTATTTCAGTATTCTCTGATTCCTTTTAGCAACGTTTAGTAGTTTTCTGTGTACAAGTCTTTTACATTCTTGGTTAGATTTTTTCCTATAAATTTGATTAGTTTAGTTGCTATTACCAATTGAATTTATTTATCAATGTCTTCTTCAGATTGTTCATTACTAGTGTATATAAACACTACATATTTTTGATTGGTGATCTTATACCCTGCCCCTTTGCTGAATTCGTTAGTTCTAGTATCTTTGTTTTGGATTTTTCAGAATTTTCTGTATATATGATCATGTCATCTGCATATCAGGAATGTTCATTTCTTTCTTTAGGGTTTGGATGCCTATTACTTTCTCTTGTCTAATTGTTTTGACTAGAGCTTCCACTATAATGTTGAGTAAGGTGGTGATAGTAGGCACCCTGATCTTGTTCTTGATCTTAAGAGGGAAAGCTTTCAGTTTTTCCCCATAGAATATGATATTAGTGATGTGTTTTTCATATATGCCAATTATTATGTTTCTTTTTATTCTTATTTTAACAAGAAGTATTGTTAGATATTGTCAAGTGCCCTTTTTGTGTCAATTGAGATGATCTTATCATTTTTCCTCTTCTTTATGTTAATGTGGTACATTACATTAATTATCGTATTTTGAACCATCCGTGCATAACTGGGTTAAATCCCATATGATTGTGGTGCACAGTTCTTTTAATGTGCTGTTGCGTTCAGTTGGCTAGTATTTTGTTGAGGATTTTTGCATCCATATTCACAAAGGGTATATTTCAGTTATTGTATGCTTCAACTCCAGTATTTCTGTTTGGTTCCTAACAAGATTCTTAAAGAGATCACCATATTGTTCATTCATTATTTTCCTCATATTCTTTAGTTCTTTCTCTGTGTATTCCTTTATCTTCTTAAGCATATTAAGGATCATTTTCTAAAAGTCTTTTTCTGTTATGTCCAAAGCCTGATCCTCTTCACTGATGGTTTCTGAATTTTTATCTTGTTCTTTTGGATGGGCCATCATTTCCTGTCTCTTTGGTTGTCTTATAATCTTTTATTTGCATACTGTACATTTAATATTGTAAAGTATTAATGCTGGGATTTAGTCCCTGTGCTGTCTGTTCTCTAAGTTTGTATCTGGATAGTGATATGACAGAGATTTTCTTGAGTGCCAGGAACTAACAAAAACTAACCAAAATATAAAACACCATTAACAGACTCTGCTTTGGCTGGTGGTTTTGTTCAGAGCTTATCCCTCTTATCATGTAGATCAGCCCAAGACAATTGCTAAATGCAGTGTCTCCTCCCCGGCATCTTAGCCTGTGTGGCGCCAGGGAGCCTGCTTCCTCTCCTGCATCTATGCTTGATAGTGACCTTAAGATATCCTTATTTGCAGTTTACAGAAGTTCATTCAAATGGCCCCTCTACTCCCTTTGAAAGAGACTTTCACCCATTTCTGGGTGCTCTATTGTGTGATTAATATGGGAAGTCTTTTGCCTCAGCCCAAATAAACTTCTTTCTTACACTGTTTCAATGTCTGCAAGCTGCTTTTCTGCCTTCAAGAAAAATTCTGGGAGCATGAACTTAAAACAAGTTTCTTGGTTCAGTCTGTAAAACTACTACCTGATAGATTGGTACTGACATACAATTACCCCAGTATGCATATAGGGTAGCTCTGCTACCACTGGAATAGAGTGAGGAACCCAAACTGGTAGCACGGGATGACTCCACATTGCCATGGGGAGGTGGGGCTGGGGCAAAGTCACCAGGAGCTTCTCCAATGGCTTTTAAAAAATATATATTTTTATTAGAGAAGTTGTGAACTTACAAAACAATCATGAACATGTGTGTAATCCCCATATAGCAACACTCCAGCAACACACTACATTGTTGTGGAACATTTGTTACAGATTATGAGATAATATCATCAGAATATTACCACTAGCAGTGGTCTATAGTGTGTGTATATTTGGTATATTTTTTCCAAATTCCCTATTATTAACACATTACATTTTTTACATTGATGCAAGAATATTACAGTATTGCTGTAATACAGGCCATAGGTTACATTAATTGTATTTTTCACATGCTTCTCCACATTCTTACCACCTTGCAATAGTTATGCAAATTTGTTCTAGTTAATAGAAGGACATTCTTTTATTTGTACTATTAAACACAATTCTCATCCATCTCTTGGTTCACTATGTTATTCATCCCTAGATTATTACCTAGCTTTCTTTCAATTGACATTTACATCCCTACACTAGCTTATTTAGCCACAATCCCATTTATAGACTAGCTGCATTAGTTCTACTTACTATAATGTGTTACCATCAAATCTATCTATTTCCACACTTTCACAGTGAAGTTAATTATAACTTCCAAATACATTAAGAACCAGTATATGTTCTAAGCTCTCCTCTTATTGCCTAATAACCATTACTCTAGGTTTTAACTCCATGTGTTTATGCTTCTCATTTAGTTCATGTTAGTGAGACCATACAATATTCATCCTTTTGTGTTGGCCTTATTTCATTTAACATAATGTTTTCAAGGTTCATCCATGTTAACATATGTGTCCCAATTTAATTTCTTCTTACAGCAGCATAGTATTCCATCATATGTGTATACCACATTTTGTTTATCCATTCATTGGTTGATGGATGGACTTGTGTTGTTTCCAACTTTTGGCAATTGTGAATATGAACATTGGTGTGTAAATGTCTGTTTGCCTCAAACTTTTCAGTTCTTCTGGATATATTCCTAATAGAGGAATTGCTGGATCATATGGCAGTTCTATATTTATATTCCTGAGGAACTGCAAAAGTGTCTTCCACAGAGGCTGCACAATTTTATATTCCCACAAGCTGTGCAAGAGTGTTCCTATTTCTAAACACATCCTCTTCAGCACTTACTGTTTTCTGATTTTAATAATGATAATTTTATGCAGTGTGAGATGATATCTCATTGTTTTGATTAGTGTTTTCCTAATACCTAGTGATATTGAACATTTTTTCATGTATTTTTTGGCCATTTGTATGTCCCCTTTGGAGAAATGTCTATTTAAGTCTTTGCCCATTTTTAAAATTAAATTGCATGCTCTTTTATTGTTGAGTTGCATGATTTCTTTATATAAAATGGAAATCAAACCCTTATCAGATATGTGTTTTCAAATATTCTTCTCCCATTGTGACGGCTTCCTTTCATTTTATTGGTGAAGTCCTTTGAATCACAAAAGTGTTTACATCTGAGAATGTCCCATTTATCCATGCTTTCTTTTGTTTCTCATGCTTTTGATGTAAGGTTTAAGAATCCAGCACCTACCAACTGATATTGAAGATGCTTCCCTACATTTTCCTTTGGAAGCTTTAGGGTTGTAGATTTTATAGTTAGGTCTTTGATCCATTTTGAGTTAATGTTTGTATAATGTGCAAAAAAGGGGCCCTATTTCTTTCTTTTGGCTATGGATGCCCAGTTCTCCCAGCACTATTTGTTGAATAAACTCTTCTGAGGAAGCGGGTGTGGCGCAATGGATAGAGCACCCGTTTACCATATGAGAGGCCCCGGGTTCACTTCCCGGCGCCTCCTTGTGAGGACAGGCCGGCTCGCGCGGCGCCGTGGGCTGATGCGGCAGGGCCTCACAGCGAGGGGGAGATAAGCAGACACAGAGAAGACACGCAGTGAATGGACACAGCAGCATGGGCAGCAAGGCGGGGGATGAATAAAATAAAATAAATAAATCTTAAAAAATAAAAAATAAAAATAAATAAACTCTTCTGTCCCAGCTGGGTGGGTTTGACAGCCTTGTCAAAAATCACTTGACCATAGATGTGAGGGTCAATTTGGTTCCAGTGGTCTATGTGTTTATCTTCATGTCAGTACCATACCGTTTATACAACTGTACCTAAGTAATATGATTTAAAGTCTGGAAGTGAGAATCATCCAACTTTGCTCTTCCTTACCCTTCCAAATAAATTTGATAATTGTGTTTGCTATTATGCTAGTGAAATTTTTATTGGGATTGCATTGAATCTGTATTTCAATTTAAATTTCTTTTAAGAATGCTTTGTAGTTTTCTGAATACAATGTTTTATATCCTGGGCTAAGTTTATTCCTAAATATTTGATTCTTCTAATAGAATTTTTTCCCTTGAATTCTTCCTCAGATTGTGCATTGCTAGTGTATTGAAATACTACTGATTTTTACACATTAATATTGTATCCAGTCACTCTGATGAAATTGTTTATTAGCTCTAGCAGCTTTGTTGTAGTTTTTTGGTACTTTCTAGGCATAGGATCATATCATATGTGAATAGCAAAAGTTTTACTTCTTCCTTTCCAATTTTGATGCCTTTTATTTCTTTTTCTTGCCTGATTGTTCTAGCTATAACCTCTATCATTATATTAAACAACAATGGTGACAGTGGGTATCCTTGTCTTTTTCCTGATCTCAACGGGAAAGCTTTTAGTCTTTCACATTAAGTACAATGTTAGCTGTGGATTTTTCATATATGTCCATTATTGTGTTAAGAAACTTTCCTTCAATTCCTTTCTTTTGTAGTACTTTTATCAAGAAAGATGCTCTGTTTTGTCAAATGCCTTTTCTACATCAATAAATAAGATCATGTGATTTTTCTTATTTGATTAATTAATGTGGTGTATCATGCTGATTGATTTTCCTGTGTTGAATCATCTTTGCATGCCGGTATAAAACCCTCTTGATCATGATGGATGATTCTTTTAACGTGTTTTTAGATTCCATTAGCAAGTATTTTGTTGAGGATTTTTACACCCATACTCATTAAGGAAATAAGTCTGCAATTTTCTTTTATTGCAATGTCTTATCTGGCTTTGGTATTAGGGTGATATTGGCATCATAGAATGAGTTTGGTAGCATTCCTTCCAGTTTAATTTTTTGCAAGAGATTGAGTAAGAAATGGTATTGAATCTTCTTTGAATGATTGGTAGAAATCACCAGTGAAACCATCTGGTTTTGGGGTTTTTGTTCTGGGGAGTTGTTTGATGGCTGTTTCAATCTCTTTACTTGCAATTGGTTTGTTGAGGCCTTCTATTTCTTCTAGGGTCAGTGTAAGTTTTTAATATGTTCCTAGTAATTTTTCCATTTCATCTATATTGTCTATTATTTGGCAAACAGTTGTTCATAGTATCCTCTTTTGATTTCTTCTATTTCTGTAGGGTCAGTAGTAATGTTCCCATTTTCATTTTTTATTTTATTTGCATCTTCTCTTTTTATTCTCTTTTTCATTCTAGCTAAAGGTTCGTTGATTTTGTTAATCTTCTCAAAGAACCATCTTTTGGTTTTGTTAATTCTCTCTCTCTCTCTCTCTCTTTCTCTCTCTCATTCTCAATTTCATTTGTTTTTGCTCTGATCTTTGTTATTTCAATCATTCTGCTTGCTTTGAGATTAGTTTGCTGTTCTTTTACTAGTTTCTCCAGATGTGTAGTTAGTGCATTGATTTTAGATCTTTCTTTTTTAATGTAAGCATTGAGGACTATAAATTTCCCCCTCAGCACTGACTTCACTACATCCCATAGGTTCTGAAAGGTTGTGTTCACATTTTCATTCATCTTTAAATATTTATTTATTTCTCTTGCATTTTCTTCTTTGACTCACTGATTTTTTAAGAGTGTGCCATTTATCTCCATATATTTATGAAGTTTTCCTTTTTCCACCTGTTGTTGATTTCCAGTTTTAATCCATTATGATCAGAGAAAGTGCTTTGTATAATTTCAATCTTGTTGAATTTATTGTGCCCTGCTTTGTGATCCAACATATTGTCTATCCTGGAGAAATATCCATGAGCACTTGAGAAGAATGTATATCCTGCTGTTTTGGGGTGCAATGTTCTGTGTATGTCTATTAGATTTAATCCATTTATCATAGTATCAAAGCTCTCTGTATGTTTATTGATCCTCTGCCTAGATGTTCTATCCAATGCTGAGAGTGGTGTAATAGAGTCTCCAACTATTATTGTAGAGGCATCTATTTCTTTCTTCAGTTTTGCTACTGTTTGCTTCATGTAATTTGGGGCCTACTGGTTAGTTGCGTATACATTTATGATTGTTATTTCTTCCTGGTGCATTGCTCCCCTTATTAAAATATAATTTCCTTCCTTGTCATTAATAACAGTTCTGCTTTTAAAGTCTATTTCATCCAATTTAAGTATAGCTACTCAAGGTTTTTGTTTGTTTGTTTTGGCTTGTTGTTTTTTTTCTTTTGTGGGGGGGTTACTGGTTACTGCATGCATGGAATATCTTTTTAAAGCCTTTCATTTTCAATATATTGGTATCCAAGTGTCTCTCTCCTGTCTTTTCTTTTCAGGCTGTAGCACTCGTTTTAGTATTTCCTGCAAAGCTGGTCTCTTAGTTACAAACACTCTCAGTTTCTGTTTATCTGTGAATATTCTAAACTAGCCTTCATTTTTGAAAAACAGTATTGCCAGATACAAAATTCTTGTTTGACACTTTTTCTCTTGTAGTGTCTTAAATATATCACTGCCTTCTTGCCTCCATGGTTTCTGATTAGAAATCAGCACTTAATCTTATTGGGTATCCCTTATATTTGTTGCAACACTTTTCTCTTGCTGCTTTCAGAATTTTCTTTATCTTTGGCATTTGACATTCTAATTATTAAGTGTCTCGGTGTAGGTCTATTTGGATTTATTTGGATGGGAGTATGTTATGCTTCTTGGACAAGAATATCTATGTCCTTCAATAAGGTAAGGAAATTTTCTACTTTTATTTCTTCAAATATTACTTCTGCCCCATTTCCCTTCTCTTCTCCTTCTGGTACACCCATGACATATGTGTTTGCAAGTATCTTGCTGTCATTTAGTACCCTAAGCCCCTGTTCAATTTTTTCTATTCTTTTCTTTATCTGTTCTTTTGTATGTTCACTTTTGGAGGCCATGTCTTCAAGCACACTGACCCTTTCTTGTGCTACCTCAAATATGTTGTTATATGCCTCCAGTGTATTTTTAATTTCATTTTTCATGACTTTCATTGTCATAAGATATAATTTTTCTATGTATGCTTTCAAGTTCTTCTTTGTGCTCACCCAGTGTCTTCTTTATAACCTTAGTCTCTGTAGCTATCTAATTAATTTTATTAAGAAGATTTGGTTGAATATCTATGATTAGTTGTCTCAACTTTTTTTTTTTAATGTCATCTGGAGGCTTATCTTGTTCCTTTGATTGGGCCATATCTGCCTGTTTCTTATTATGGATTGTAGTGTTATGCTAGTGTCTTGGCATCTGGCTTACCAGATGTATTTGTTCTGGGGTCATTTTCTCTCTTTAGTTTAGGGCTTTCATGCCCTTTCTCCCTTGCTGTTTGTGTAGTAGGATGTAGTTGGTACTGTAAGCTCTGGAGGCTGATGCTGCCCCTGTTGCCCAGGAACCAGTGAATCTTCTCCCACATTTCTCCTCTGCCAGAGGTAGGGATGGAGCTGCAGCTGTGTGTAGTAATCCAAGCTGTGCAGGCCAAGATTATTTGTAGTTGCCTGGAGAGACTGATGAAGCTTCACATCCTTTTAGTCCCTTGCCTGGGGTGAGGATGGACCTGCAGGTGTGGGTAGCATACTAAGCTGTACAGGTCAAAAATGACTGTAGTCATCCAGCTAGACTGATGTAGCACCAGCTCCCTTCTTTCCCTGAAAGGGGTGGGAATGTAGCACCCTCTGCAGTGCTCAATGATCTAATCTGTGTGGGCTTAAATCACCTGCAGTTGACCTGAGAAGCTAAGGGTATTCTGTCCCTTCTGCCCTTTAAGGGGCAGGGATGGAGCAACAGGATCCCAACAGACCAGTCCATGAAGATTGAAAGCACCTGTAGTTGCCCATAGATGCTGAGGAAACAGCTCCTCTCCTATTGTATTGGTGGGTGGTAATGGATCCACAGATATCCAACTATACAGTCTGTGTGGTCTGAAAGCACCTGTAGTTGCCCAGAGAAGCTGGGGAGACACTGTCTCCCTCTTTTCCTATCAAGAGTGGAGTGGAGGCAAAGGCATCCAACAATCCAGATCATTCAGGCCAAAAATGCCTTCAGTTGTCCAGATTGACTGAGGAAACACCAGACCCTTTCTATCCTATTGGAGTGCAGGTATGGAGCCCCATGTGTCTGACTATTCAGTCTGTGCTGGTCAAAATCACTTGAAGTTGCCTGGAGAGGCTGAAGAAACAACAGCCCCTTCCTATCATATGAGCAGGTGCAGGGATGGAATCAAAGGCAATCAACAAATCAGTCAGTGAAGGCCAAAGGCACTTGCAGTTGCCCAGAGTAGATGAGGAATCACAGCTCCCCTCTTATCTTATTGTGGTACAAGAATGGAGTCCCAGGTGCCTGACTATTCAGTTCTGTGCTGGCTAAAAGCACCTGCAGTTGCCTGGAGAGGCTGGTGCAAGTCCCACCAGCTTCCTTCCTGCCAAAGGTGGGGCTGGAACTTAGGCTAGAGCTGCAAACTGATCCGGGTGAAAAAAAGTTGGTCCCTACCTTCACTGTAATTTTCAGTCAGTCCCACTTCCCCCAATGCTGCAGGCAGAATTAAATTGCAGATACCAGCCTCTTTCCAATTTGAAAAGGCAAACTTTCATTCTTCATAAGATTATACTTTAGTCAGTCATATTTACTAATCAGTAGCTGAAGTCAGTGCCCAATTGTCTCTTCCTCCACCATTTTTGGGAACTGGAACTTCCAACTCCAGCCACAGAATAGCTCCTGAGGCAACTGTGCCACCAGTGGAGGATGGGCACCAGCCTCTGTGCAGTGGAGTCCTACTCTCGTGAATCCTCCCTGCATTTGGGCACTCTCCCACTTCCATTCTTTCAAGGATGTTGCAGGATGCTGTTCTGATCTCCTGGGGCCCTCAAACAGGTGCTTTAGATAGCTTTGGGTAATTACTAACTTCCCTGTAGGATGAACTGACTCTTGGAGCTCCTTAATCTGCTGCCATTTTGCCCCTCCCCTTCTTATGTCTTTTGAAGCTGCATTTTTAAAAATTCATTCCTCAACCCCTCACCAAGTTATTGCAGCTCTTTAACTGTTTTCTGTAGTTTTTAGGAAAGGTACTCTCTTTAAAACTCCTTTGCCACTTTTGCCTCAAGGGTTTTTGAAAAATGCTACCTTCAAAACTGACCCTCAGTGATATGAAGTAGCTGATCAAAAGCAGGGATTAGCCATCACACCACATAACCCTGAAATTTGGAGGACTAAGTCCTTTTTGCCTATTCTGGAACCATCAAGCTGCACCAGTAGCCCAGGCTTCAGTTCCCACTTCTTCCTGCCATGAGTATGTAGGGGAAGATAGTAGCCACTATAGGAAGCGGGGAGGTCATGAGTATTTATCACAATTTACCAGCATTTTCCTGCAGCTCTTCCTTGTATGCTGTGCAGAATTCAACTAGACTCCAGAGCTTCAAAACAACTGATTGAGAGAGTTCTTGCAAGTTCAGTTGTTGTTTTGGGAATAGACTGATTCCTGGAGCTTCCTTTGCTACTATTTTCCCACATTCCCTGATTTCCTTACAAACAATTACTTTTTAATTTATTATTTCTTTAAAATTTTTTCTTTATTTTTAAAGAAGTTTTATACTACATAAATGTGACATTAAAAATATAGGGAATTACCATATAACCCATCCTCTCCCCTCCCACACTTATCACCAATTAACATCTTTCATAAGTGTGGAACATTTGTTAAAATTAATGAAAACATATTGAAGCATTGCTACTAAGCATGGTCTATAGTTTAGATTATTGTTTATATGTTGCACCACACCATTTGATGGAATATGAATGTGTTCAGGGTGTTATCTCAGTGGGTGGAGACCCACACAATAACTGAAAGAATATTGAATTCCCATCGTGGGGAGTCCTGCTACATTCTCTAATGGAGGAACAAGAATCCCTAGGGAGCATGGGCAGTGTCTAGCAAATGAGGACAGATAATACTCCAAG
>JAQZBX010027578.1:0-28291 GCA_029593785.1 Cabassous unicinctus | reverse complement strand
ATATCCTCACACGTGCTTTCAGTCACGACACTGTTACTGATGTCTTCTACATCTCCATCTCCTGCCTGGATCTCTCTCCTGACCTCCAGACCTGTGCATCCAACACCCTTGTGTTTATTTCCTTTTGAACTCTTGACAGGCGTTTCAAATGAAACTTTTCTAAAGTAAACTCATTGTATCCTCCCCCTCTTCCTCTCCAGTATCACTCATCTCTGTGAATAAGCCCCAGAGCCACCCACTTATCCAAGTCAGAAACCTAAGAATTGTCCTTGACTCCTCCCTCCCCCGTTTTCCATAACCAAACAATTAACAAACGCTGTCTATTCTGTCTTAAGCACAGCTATCAAATCTATTCATGTTTCGCCATTTCCAGTGCTTCTTGAGTAGTCCAAGCCACCACTGTCTCCCAACTGGATTACGAAACTTCTTACATTTTGTACATACAATATCAACAGTCCCCAAACACAAATCCTTTTGTTCAGAGAACAACTAGGGAGATCTTTTAAACTCATGGATTAGATTACCTGATTAAAGCTTCTTAATCGTATATTATTGCATCAGGATAAATTTTAAAATCTTTAATATGCCCTACAAGATCAATAATCTGTTTGTTTATCCCTCTTGCTTTGGTGATCTTTACTCTTACCCTTGAGCCATACATTTCTGCCATTTGGAAGTGCTCTTTGTTTACTTCTTCCCTCTCTGCTTGGATTGCCCTTCTGACTCTTTTTGTGGTTTATCATCATGCATAAATTAGGTTTCAATATAAATGCTATTTCCTCCAGGATGACATATCAGGCCCTTAAGAAATTTAGGTCTTTGTTAGAGACGCCAATATCCCATAGTTTTCCATTCATTGCAATTGCCACAGGTCATTGGAATTACCTATTTTACTATCTTGCTTCCCTGTTACACTAAAAGCTACAACATGTAATTTGGTTCCTGGGCCCAATAAATATTTCTTGAGCGATTTAACTAATGAATGACTGAAGAAATAAGGGATTAAAATGAATAACTTTGAATTTCAATACATTTTATTCAGGGATAGTAGAAAGCTTAGATGTTTCTGATTAAACTCACTAAATATGGTTAAATCTCATAGCATTAAAGTATGTAGCTTTCAACCTGTTGACTTGACTTCAAAGAGGTTTCCAGCTCTGGACTTTATAAGGCCTTGTAAATGCTAACAGAGTCTATCACTATATAAAGTTGCCAGGCTTTTCATCTTTCTCAAGTGGAATTTCTGACTCCCAGCTTCAGGATCAGCACCATTTCAATCATTGGACTAATTTCAGTGTGAGGTCAGAGGTTGAGGAAGGTTGTTCGAGTACTCTCAGATGCATCTGGATTCCAGCTTTGGTTTTGATTATGTCCTACAACCTCGTCTTGCTTGGATTCTCTGACTGATTATCATTATTGAGACTCTACCTATTTAAATTATTCATCTAAGACTATGGTCCAGTTTTGTGCTTACCGACCCCCTAAGAGAGAATGGACTAGCATTTTAATGCACTTCTCTAATGCCAGCTGTCTGGTTATCTGGGCAACAAAATGCTCCATGCCTTGGACTCTGTGTATTATGGTCTATACATAAGGGCCCCATGAGGGCATTTCATTCTGCATCAGATTCAATAACACTGACTGTTGTGGCAGATTGAATCTTGTCCCTCAAAAAGACATGTTCAAGTCCTAAGCCCCAGTCCTGTGGGTGTGAACTCACTTGTAAGTGGGATTTTCAAAGATCCTATTAAGACAAGGCCAAACTGAAATAGGATGGGCCTTAATCCGATATTACTGGAGGATTTATAAGCAAAAGTGTTTTGGCCATGCAAATAGAAGTCACACGAGACAAAAAGAGTTAGATCGCCATGTGATGGAGTCTGGCTTGATGGCCAGCAAGCTGCCACCAGGATGCTACAGACTTTGAGAAGACATGGCTTACTGACACCTTGATTTTGTACTTTTAGCCTATGAATTGTGAGTCAACACATTCCTGTTGCTTAAATCAACCTGCCTGTGGTATTTTGATATAAAAACCCTAGAAACCTATGACAATCATCCTCCCATATCTCCTCATACTGTCTGCTCCCATAAACTTCTGATATTGTGTTCTGCCAATAAAAATAAATGTCGTTTCGTATCTGAAGCTAATTGTTTCCTCTAGTCAAAACCATTTACAGGTTGTCTTATCCTGCTTTATTCAGCTGCAAGATGTCTAACTGAAGCCCAAAACATGACATGATTCACATGTAAGATCTCAGTTTTGTATAGTTTTATCCCAAATATGCCCAATTCCACAAATCCTTTTGGCCAGCCCCCAGATACAACATTCTAGATTACCTACCTGCAAATCTGGATGAGAAAATCTGCATCAGTGAATGTTTTCCTTCTTCCAGATAGAATAGCTTAGGGAATGGGAACTGTCTCTCCATTGGACATACTTCTGGTTTCTGGTAGTGGAGATTTGTGAAGACTTTCAGACCCATATCCTTCAGAGAAAGAAAGAAACAAACAAGAACGGTTGAGCATTCTTTTCCCATGAGATCTAGTACCATCCCAGGATCCTCGGGATTGAGGAGTGAGAAAACATGGGGTGGGGGGAGTGCAACTGTGGACTACAGTGGACTTATTGTTAATCTGGTAATGGAAGAACTTGTAACATTGATATAGGGGCAATGGTCACCAGAGGTTCTGAGGGGAAGGAGAGGGAGGAATGGGTGTAACGTGGGGTGTTTTTGGGACATTTCAAATTGTTCTGCATGACATTGCAGTGGTGGATACAGGCCATTATATGTTTTGTCAAAACCTATAAAATTATACAATAAAAACAAAAATAATAATAAATAACAAAATGGTTATATGTGAAAGCACTTTGGAAACAATCAAATGCAATAGATATGTTGACTACTTATGTTTTAATTACAGCTAAAAGATGGGGAAAATTCTCATGACAGTTAAATTTCTAAAGGCTGATCTTTGTTTTCATGGCTGTAGTAAGATTTTGGTCAAATCATATTTTCAGCTGTAAAAACCACACTTTTTTTGTGTGTGAAATAGATGGGAATAAAGGAGCAAAACAAGAGGTAAAGATTATGGAAACTTAGAGTGAGACAGAGCAGGACATGATCCTTTGAAGTATGAGACAGTCATGCAATGAGTCAGCAATTATTTCCTGGACGTGTCTATGTGCAAGGACTCCAGTCGGCCTCATTGGTTTCTCTTCCCATTATGAAAATAAATTGGCATGAATCTCTTCCTCCTATTCACTGCATTTCTGATCATGCAGTCACCCAAGACAAATACCCAAGAGCCATCCTAAACTCCTCCCTCTCTCTCCTTTCCAACTCCTATGTCTATTCAATTATCAAGTCCTGCCCATTCTAGTTTCTAAACATCTCTTAACATATTTCTTTATTAGTTATGACAGACTGGCCTGGAGTAACAAATAAAACCCATAATGTTGCAACCATAAAATATTTGGCTATGATTTTGTCAGATGGTCTCATCAACTGCCAAGGATAGTACCTGTATGCTCAGGAAGAAAAGGGAAAGGCATTTTTTTAGGAAGGAGCAGTCTCTGCTTGCTGAGGACTAAATATGTACCTACACCTTTCTTCCCATGCTCATCCCCCGCCAGGAGAGACAACCCTAGCTCCATCCTGTTCAACATCTAGGATTTCTTAGTGATGCACACTTTTCGCCATTAGATTCAGAAGTAGTTCCTAATGGCCCAGAGATTTATAAATAATTATCTGTCCCTCCTTTCATAACGAATAGAAAATGATGGAGCAGGTGTCATGAAAACCACAATAGAAATATTCCCATTCAGAATAAGAGGAAGCACTCAGCAGCCACTAGTCCAAAACAATCATGGGATCCTCCTGAGCAAGAAATGTGAGAACCCTGTGCCCTGCATCAAAATATAATTCAAAAATTTAACAACACAATTCTCATACAAATAGTGAGTAAATATCAAATACTTAACTCATTAATGAGGGAACCAGTAGGGTGGCAAAGCTGGTTCAAATGAGTATATGAGAAATTGAAGTATATATAGTTGTTGAAAGAAAGAGCTGGAATAAGACTGCAAAGTAAGATACAAAACTGGATAATGTCCTACAGGGCAATAAAATAATAATGTGGGGAGAGAGGAATCTATCAGTCAGAAATCATTTGTTCCCCTATCAGACAAAATTTATTTGCAACTTGTCAGTCTTCTACAAATTAGTATCTAAATTTGTAGTTAGAATCTGGCAATAGTAACTGGAAACTGTCTCTTAAAAGTCAGATAAGACTTAGGTGGCTTGTCAGACAATGCTCTATATGACTTTGAAAGGGCATGAAAAACAGAAATGTTTTTGCCTTATTTCCAAGTTTAGATAATTTCTTAACACATAGCAATGAGGAGCAACCAAGAAACACTATACTTGGGTTCTTCCCACTCATTTTCTCTAAAGCTACTGACTTAGTAGACACTTGATTGGTCTTCCAAGTTATTTCAAGTTATTACCAAATATTGGATCACTTGCATAGCATGGATCTCCACTTTTTTCAGCCTGAAATATTTCTCTTTTTGACATCTATCTCCCAGCACTAAGCCAATGCCATATTTGGCAGTTTTAGATTATTTTATGAATCCTAAAAAGAGAAAGATTATGTTTGTGGGCTAGTCCTCTCCTGTGGGTATGAGATATTTTCCAGTTGGATTACCCAGTGAGGTGTGATTCAGGTTGAGGATCTGCCTTCTTGCCGGGTCTGATAAAAAACAGAGACACACTGGAAAAGAGAGCTCTGTTATTTTCAACTCTGCCATGTGATAGAATGGAGAGGCTCAGGAGCTGAGGTTCCAGGAAGCGATGAGCCTTATGCCTGATAGCTTGCAGCTGAAATCAGCTGAGCCTGAGAGAGGAAGGTCAGAGGGCAAGGCAGAGACCAAACAGAGATTGCCCACCACCTTGCTTCAACACATGGCAGCTGACTTTGGTGAGAAAGCACCTCTTACGGTGCTTGGCTTGGACTTTTCACCGCCTTTGAACTGTAAGCTTTTACCCCAAATAAATACCCTTTGTAAAAGCCAAAAAAAGAGGCATATCACCTATATTGTAATGACCAGTAGATCCTAAATACACACATCTCCTGGGTTTGTGAGGGTTCTGTGATCCCAAAAATCAAGCCACCTCTTTTTGATTAATGGAAAATTCTTAATTTAGAGGAAAAATGATAATCACTATGATTTATCTAACACTTATTATATGCCTTAGCATTTTGTTAGGTATTTTACACAGTGCCCCATTTATGCCTAAGCAGGAAAATAGGAATGAGATAGACATTTTCATTATTCTAATTAATAGCAAACACACACACACACACAATGCCCAGCCAGTAAATTGGAGAGTTTGTACTTGAACTAAAGTTTGTCTGATTCTATGCCCCATTTCTTATGAGCCTTTGCTTTTAATTAGTATATTTAATTGATAGCCTAGGTACATATGGAGCCCAGAATTATATTTGTGGTTCTTGATTTAACTATTTCCACATAAGATTTATCGCAATAAATTAAAGACTGTCTCGTTTTCTAACATGGCATTTGGTAATGCCAGCCACATAATTTATTTTCAATGAAAAGAGAAAACAAAAAAACAATTAACATATCCTCTTTATAAGACAGTTGCTGAGTGCTCTATTAGATTACAGACACTAAGTGCAAAGAATAGAAGAAAACCACATAATTAATAAAACAGATATGCACAATGCAGAACTAAAATTAAAATTGGAATAAGATATTTTTTACAATCTTCAGTGAACTTACCCTGAGAATATCATGAATGTCTCCATCCCCATAATTGCTTACAGGCTTATAATACAAACCATTGTAAAACATATCCTTCTGAGGAATGCAAGGAACTCGCTTTTCATCATCAAGGTTGAGACCATGATAGAAATAATCAGACGGTTCTATATTTGGAAGCAGATAGTACACCTATGAGAAAAATCATATGGTTACCAATGATTTTTAACACTTCTTTTATAATTACAAAATTGGCAAATTTTGTGCCATAATCAGATATTCCTGTTTTTTTTTTTCTTTAAGAGCATAACCACAATATTTGATTCAACACCTTTGAGCCATCTCATCCTTCCAAAAAAGGAAAGCTTCAATTTTGTTTTAGGCAGTCAATGTCATGTTCACAAATTTTTTCAGCTCTGGTACAGGATTTAGGTCAGCATGCAAGCAAAGGAATACCTGGAGATAATTGATTAATCTAAAGTTAGTCGACAAATAATTCATGGAAATTATAGTGCTAGAAATTCCAGGTCTAAGAATGGTATAATGGTAGGTGATTGGTTCCAAATCTTCTCACATAGATTTTCAAAGAAAACATGAAATCAACAAAGAGAATAAATAATGGAAAAACCATGACTCATATCTTAAGCATTATTAGGAGACAGAGAATACCATGGACTTCAAATTACTTGTTAGCAGAGAAATAAACTCCAAATTCCAACATAGGTCCTGTTTGTGGAAAGCTGGAGAAGGAAGGCTTAAGAAACTACATGAAAAAAGAAGAGAGTGGTATGGAAAATTTAGAAACCAAATCAACCACCAATAAAGAGAAGTCCAAATATAGTGTCAAAATACGTAGCACTGGCAGCGTCCTGATACTTGATAGTTCCCAGTGCCAGCCTGAGGAAAGGGCTTGAAATGAATGGGCTGGAAGTGGCAGCCTCCACAAATCATGGATGATGGCCATGAATGGGATTAAGAGAAGAGTGACCCTTTAGGACAGAGCACTGAAAGGAAGGATGGATAGAAAAGGGGGAAATTAAGGACACTGATGAAACAACAGAGGAATAAAACATACTGACCCCTCCCCTCCTCCACCCCCATTGCCACTACCCCCAAAATTTTGCAGTAAAGAAATCAAACTCAACTAAAATAAGAAAAAAGGGCACTCTTTGATTAGGAACACTGCCCACAAAATGCCAAGAACTAGAAAACAACCTAAATCTGTTCCATAAAAAGAAAACAGAAAATGAAAATGAAAGTATTTCAGCTGATGAAACTTCTTTGCAAAAGTAAATACATAATAAATGAAGAAACAAATTAATTCATAAAGCAGAGATGCACACATAGTCTTAATATGCAAAAATTGCTTATTAATTCAAATGGGGAAATTACCCAGTGCAGATATAGGAAAACACCTTGATCAAGTGATGAAAATGATTATCAATAGTGAGCAGATGGCTGTTGTGTGCCTCACATGTGATAGTGAGAAACACCCAACATCACTTATGTGGTCTTCTGTTCAGGGTTGCAAACCTCCATCTAAACACGAAAAACATTGGACAAACCTAAAACGAGGAATATTTTATTAAAAAAAGAACAGATCTGTGTTCTTAAAAAATGTCAACTTTATAAAAGACAAAAAAAATCTCTGATCGAGATTAAAGGAGACTAAAGAGACATGACTATCAAACGTACTATGAGATTTTGGCCTGGATCTTGTACTAAGGGAAAAATTGCAGTAAAGATGTCTGACAAAAACTGAATATGGCTGGTAGATGAGATCAAAAGCATTGAATGAATGTTAATGTCCTGCATTTGAAAACTTTAGTACAGTTGCGTAAGAGAATACCCTTGTTTTTGGGAAATGAACACTTTAAGGGGTACAGTAGCATAACGTAGGTTATGATACTATCAAATGGTTCAGAAAAAATACTATGTTCATGTGTGGGGGAGAGAGAGAGAGGAATAGAAATCAAATGTGGTGAAACAATAAAAATTGGTGAATGGGTAGAGGGTGCAGAGGCGCTGTCTGTATAATTCTTGCACTGTTTAAAATTACATCAAACTAAAAATTCCTTATATGAATGGGAAGAATTAAAAATGCATTCATTTGCATATCATTTATTCTTGATTTATACTTGATTTAACATTATTATGGCCTGGTACACATTTGAGCTGGAATAGATAATAAATAAGTACAATTTCTTTGGGGTCTGGTATCATATTTTGGGGCACATGAATCTTCTTATTTGGTAAAATGCCTCAGGGACTTCCTATTTGTCGTTCTTTGATGAATTTTCTGTAAGGCGGTTTTCCTAAGGCCTTGATACTTCTAGTTGTGGGAAGAGTGAGCACAACCTATTTACTCTGGATCCACGAAACTCTTAGAACAATATACATATATATATATTCCACAGTTATAAATAAATTTGTCCTTATTTTTCAGTGCCTCTTCAGATTCTGAAAGCAGTTAGATGCTTCTCAGCTCTCTCTAGCATGAAACCTAAATGCATTTAAGTTTCAAGTTTTGCATTGGAAAAAGGAATATATAGTTTATGTCACGATTCATAGTTACCAAATATTGATTAATTATTTTTCTAGCTTTATATTTAAACTAGACTTACTATTAAGTGTTAATTTTAAAAGCAGAATGCAAAACTGGGTTTGTCAGTGAGAATTCAATTTTCTTTGCAGAGAAGAAATTTAAAAGACCTACAACAAAAATGTAAAGAAATCTAAGCATTAAGATTATAGGTGACTTGAAAATTTTTATTCTTTACACCTTTGAATATTTCACACATTCCGACAATACACAGTGTTATGGGTAGAATGGTATCTCCCTGGAAGCTCTCTTAAAGTCCTAACCTCCAGTACTCCAGATGTAATTAGTTAAGTTAATATGAGGTCCTGCTGGAGTTGGGAGGGTCCTTAACCAATATGAGAAGTATCCTTATGAGAAGGGAAGACGACACACTCAGACAGAGAGAAGACCATGTGAAGATGGAGGCAGAGATGGAGTGATGGCTCTACAAGGCAAGGAACCCCAAGGATGGCCGGCAAACACCAGAAGCTAGAAGGGGAAAGGAAGGACTCTCCCTGACAGGTTTCGTAGTCCTGCCGACACTGTGACTTCAAACTTACAGCCTCCGGAGCAGTGAGACAATACATTTCTTTTTGTTTTAAGCCACTCAGTTTGTGGTAATTTATTACAGCAGCCTGAGAAAACTTATACACACAGCATCATTTTAATAACCAGAAAAATGTTGTAATTATTAAACTTAGATTTAACTATGATAAACATATCAATAGTTACTTATGTATTTGTATTGACAATAAAGAACAAATATTCTATTGTAATTAACTGAAATAATTTTGATATGAAATTCTGGAATCACTGGCCTAGACGTGCTTATGAAAATATGTTTCATTAAGAGATAATAACTGTAGACACTAAGTATCCTTTAAAACAGAGATTTCTTTTAACCCTAGGTTTCCATACCTATTGTTGTATTTATCATTGTTGTATTTATTCTTAACCAAGCCTGGTTATTTATAGAATGCTGTATTGTTTATTAGTGCTAGATCGGCCAAGAAGAATAATTGAGTATATGAATCCATGAGAGCCAAAGAAAGAAAATATTTGATATTTTCCACATGTTCCATGTCAAATATATACATCATCTGAAGTGTCATGCTTGTAGGAATCCAGACAAAACTGAGAAAAATAAAGAATTCAGAGAACTTACACTTTCAGCTGACAGCTGGTTTTCTGATTTCAGAAGAAAAACACTTTTATCCACAGCCCTGAGGGCACAGAATGAATTAGCAGCTGCTTGAAGATGGAGATTAGCCTGAGAGCCAGGCAGCCCCTGCTCCTCAGAAAACGTTAGGCTCACCTGAAGTGCAGAAAGAAAAGCAATGGGAGTAGAGGTAAAGTTACAGGAAGAGAATTGGAAACTATTCCATCGTTTCCAGATATAGCCTCATGACTTTCTGTACCTATATTTCTCCTGCCCACTGTGACCCTCAGCTCTCCTTGCAGGGACATCTCCTTCACATCTCAGGATCGTCATTGCTGTCAAAGCTTATTCATTCTGGTTGGTGATTCTCCTATCCCCTAATACTTTAATTATGCCAACCTATATTGTCAGGTTACCATGTCAAGGCAACTAGTCAGATGAGGAAGAGACAGCAGAGAGCAAGTTGTTCAGCCCTCGCACTGGGGACAGATCACGAATAGAAGAGGCATCACCTTGTTTTTAAAGCACTTGTCGACCTGGAGTCTGACACTGTCGGCCACAATCTCCCCACTGGGGTGAAGGGTGTAGACAAGCATGACAGCCACCGGAGCCAGGTCGGCATTGATGTTGATAGGGAACGAGAAATTTCCATTCCAAGCTGTGTAAAGAGCAGGTGTCGTCAATGGATACAATGCCAAAAGCTTCCTGGATCACTGGGTACACTCAGATAAAAGAAAATGAATTATGTATAGAAGGAACAACGTAGGCATTATTTTAAAGGAAAATAATTAAACAATGGGAACTGCTAATACAAATAATGAAGACTGTGTAATTTAGGCAATAACAATATGTGGTTTCTGGACATCACTTTTGGATAACGTAGCTGATGAAGTGGAAATAAAAGAAACAAGTTAAAATCTCCTTCATTAAAAATACTTAGTACCACATATACTAGATATTTTGCCCAGCCCATACAAACTGTTCCCCTCCATTCACAAATCGAAATGTTAAAATGCTTTTCCTACCCTCTTGAATCGATCACCACAATATTCCCTTAAAAACGCAAAAAAAAAAAAAGTGAAGGTAGAGCACGTATTACAAAGTGAACGTGTTATACAAACCTTGGTTTCTGATTTCCACTTGTCCGCTGAGGAAGACAGCCCCTCTTACCATCATCTGTGCAGAACACAGAAAAGACCACCTGGTATTACCACTAATGATAACTTTACTCCGTAAGATAAGGAGCTAACACGAACAAATATTAAAAATGGACTCTGAGCAACTTGGAAGAGAACAGGAAAAGCGACTGCTGTTATGTGCTAGAAACCTGTGAGCAACGTACAAAGCACTGTGCGAGGCCGTGCATGAGCCTCTGAGATTGTCCAGACCGCTGGCTTCAAATCTATCTTTTACCTACTTATTAGCTCCATGACCTCAGCTAAGTTTTACCTCTTTGCATCTATTCCATTACCTGTAAAATGGGGCTATTCTTAGGGCAGTGGTGAGGATTCAATGAGTAACACATACAGAGCCCTGTAACAGCACTTGACATTTAATATTTACCCGAGGGGTTAAGTCTTATGATTTCCTTCTACAAGCCTAGGCTGAGAAAGCTAAGAGTTAGAGAGTTTCAACAATCTGCACGAGATCAACTAGCTTGTAAAATAAATAGGATGGGGGTGGGATTCAAAGTAGGAATGTATTAACTTCTAATTCTGTATCTTTCCACTCTTCTATATGCCCTGCAGAGACAAAAGAGATAAATATGGAGCCAAAAACAAAAGGGCTAATTTCTTATTTTGCTCATCAAAATGATTCTTCCACTTTATTCTCTGGTATCTGCCTAATGTTTTATTATCATGAAGGGTAGTTACTCCTTGATATGAGTCAAGACAGAATGCTGAAAAGAGCACACTTTGAACGGCGTTTTTTTCAATGTTAGGGAAAGTGAAATTGCCTTAGATTTTTTGTATGTTTGTGTGTGCTTTTCATTGTGTGTGTGTGTGATTTAATGGATCAGGTTATTCACCATCAAGGTAAAAAGATTGAGCTTACTCAGATTAACCTGGCATATCACTTTCTAAACCTCACTGTGCTAAACATACATCCAATTAGACAGATTCCAAGAAGCCACCAAGTGAGACTTACTAAATAGAAGAAGTTTACTTTTGAATCATCCGCGTAAGCTTCCCTGCTAAGGGAGTAATGCACGGTAACAATCTTTTGTTGATTGCACTTAAGCTGCTTCAGTTCTGGAACAATCTTCAGAAAGCTGCTGGTTAGAGAGTAAAAGCGTTTGACGGAGAAATAAGCATCCACATATTCAGGTATCATCCAGCTGGACTGATAGCAGCTCTTAGGTCGAATATATGAGGCCTGATAGAAGAAAAGAAAGCAAAGGATCTTAGAACTATAACTACCTCTGAAAGACAGCAATTACTACAGAATGGAAGGCTTCTGGTGTCTTCAAGGCAGAGAGGAATCTTAACTTTTGGCTGACATTTCCTCATTATGTTATTAGAGGTGAAATCATAACAGAACTCTCCACATTTTTGTACACAAATCATGGCCATGATTATATGAATGTTTCATTTGACCTAAAATGAATAGCTAATTTTTACTTTTTAACTGAAGTTAGAAAATTGGATTTAAGCCTCGTTCCTTTCAGCTATATTTGAGTACTGACAAATTGTTGAACTGCAAAATTCTGTTTAAGCAGCAGAAAAATAGAAATCATAGTATCTCCACTGTGTATGCATAAAGTGATCTAAGGAAGAGAGCCAAATTATATGTATGAGGTTGTTAGGGAATTCATAACAATTTTAATAGACTATTAGCTTCTCATCTTCTTGAATACATATTCTCACGTCATAATGAACAAGCCAATTTCATAAAATACCATAAATTTTAAAAGTTTGTTGAAATAGATTCCCAGTACAAATTATTTTTTAAACGAGGTTCCTAATTTTTTTTTTTCAATCCTAACATTGCTGGCTGTCTTCATCTACTCTTTGAGACTTACTTTCAGGTTGAACATTGGATCGAATATATCTGAAGTGTCAATGTAGAACTGAGTTTCACCATTCTCATCTGTGGTATAATTTCCTATAAATTTGTCATTGAGCTCCAATTGCAATAACTTGTTCACCATGGGTACATCATTGGGACTGGAAAATTTAAGCTTTGAAAGAAAAAAGGAAGCATAAATATTCTTAAAACACAGAATTTTCACATTCTTACAGAGAAATAATTTTCTATTCATAAATATGATCACTCAAATGTAATTTTTCTTAAATTCCAATAGGCAGAAAGATGCTCTTTTAAATAAATAGTTAATATGGAAAGAGCTATAATTTCATCTGTCATTCTCAATCATCCTAGGGCTTTTTCAACAGATCAGACAGAGTAATGCTAACATGTATTAGGGAAGTAGGAAAAAAGTGTCTAGAAATTTCCAAAGGACAATCAATGATCAAGAACATGAAATAGGAACATATATTTCTTCAGTCCAACCTACAATTCCAACATAAGTAATTCCTCTCTTATAGAAAGAGTCCATGTTTTCAAACGCCACAGTCCCAAGCAGTTGACTAATAGAAATAGTGGCATTTTCACTGATCTGCTTGCCTGTAGGAAATGGTGAAAAATAATGTCAGGGAGGTATGTAATTGTTTGATCAAGAACTTCAAAAGAACAAATAGCTTAGAGTACATGTGCAAACTTCTATACATGGAGTTATATTCTTTTTTTATTTTATACCTCTTATTCAAAAATTATTTCAAATTCAGAAGTTAAAATAATAGACAAAAGGCAGCTCAACAAATTATGGACACATTACCCCTAAAAAGTTCTGTCCAGGCGCTTTCATTTGAAAGACAAAGTATTTAATTTTGAGGCAATCCCATTTATCTATTTTTTCTTTTGTTACTCATGCTTTGGGTGTAAGGTCCAAGAAACTATTTTGTAAATTTCTCACAATAACTTTTGCAACTGCAAATGTTACTATTTGTATTAAAACATAGGTTGGTAAACTTTTTCTGTAAATGTTCTGAAAGTTAATATTCTAGACTTTGGGCCATGTGGCATTCTCTGCACGTCTGCTGCAATACTCAAACTGGTTCTATCTCTAAAGCAATGTAAACAAATGATGTTGCTGTGTTTCAATAAAGCCTTACTTACATAAACAGGCAGGAACTCGATTTGACTCTTAAGATATAGTTTGTGATTCCTTGTGTTAAATCTAAGATCAGGCCCTGAGAAATTGCTTATCAAGTGATTAACATGAAGTTAAAAAGAGATAATGTGTGCACCTAATTGATTAGCTTAGCTCCATTACTTCAGAGGGAAGCCTTTCATGTGTCTGATTGATGCAGGCACAGAAGCAGATATAAACATGCAGCAGTTACATGATAAAATGATTTTGAATATTAAGAAAATCTTATTCAAGAGCAACCTCCAATTGACCCTATTGGCAAATGTACTTCATTTTGATATTTTAAGCAATGAGTTGAGTTGTATTTGGTGCATATTATTGACTCAATAAACTTCTTTCTAGTTAGCTACTATTTATCTCAAGTTTCCAAGAAATA
This sequence comes from Cabassous unicinctus, assembly GCA_029593785.1. NCBI lineage: Eukaryota > Metazoa > Chordata > Mammalia > Cingulata > Chlamyphoridae > Cabassous > Cabassous unicinctus. The sequence continues at coordinate 14,174 of JAQZBX010027578.1, read as the reverse complement.
AGGTCATTACCTGTCCCAGTTTCTGTAACAATTGCAGTGACGGAAAATGACATGAAAAGTCCAGTCTGGTGAAGTTGGAAGATTTTTGTATTTATAGTTTGAGAAACACAACCATTTTTCAACTGAAAAATAAAGAGACGTTAGAATGACAAAATTAGGGATCCAAGAGTCTTAAAAATATATATAGTTTAGCATAGATAAATGACTCGCCCCACTCGCATGGCTCCTCCTCACAAATTTATTGACCAAAGAATGGAAGAAGAAGAAAAGAAGAAGAAAGAGAAAAAGAAACATTTAAATCAGCCTTTAAAATAATCTAGTTGTCACAGATTTCAAGGAAATTCTCTTGGAAATAAAGTAGATGGGAACAGATTAAAGGCTAGAAACAGAGCAGAATGATATATCAAAAGAGTGAAAAATTAAAATCATCTTGAGGCAGGCCACACGAACCCTGTGGAGAATTGAATCAGTAGTGTGGAATACAAGTTCAAGAATTTCACTCCCCACAAAAGAGAAAAAAAGCAGCAATGTTAAAAAGTACCTAAGACAAGATGATGATTCTGGGAGAGAAATAACTGCATTTTAAGTTTCTATAAAAGACATAAGAAGAGATGGAAGAGAATCACTATTCAAACATCTAAAACTATAATACTATTTTTGGTAAGCTGTTCATTTGAAATAAGGAAAAATCTGTAGATAATCTTTCATCAGTGACATCAATAATTAGTGAAATATAGAAATTCAGTTATATGTTAAAATGTGCTTATTAATTCCAAATATAAAGTGTTGGAAAGATACATAAATTCATTTGATCCTCAAAACTGCCATGTGAGCTAAGCACTATTATTATTTCGATTATATGAGCAAATAAACTGTAGCTCAGGTAGTTCATACATCCTGCCCAAGGTCACACAGCTGGAAGCTGGTGGCGCTAACTAGGTATTCTGGTCCAGAGTGTGTGGTCTTCTCAACTATCAAATATTACATTAAAAAAAAACAAACACCTTTAATAATAAGTGATTAGAACAACCTTAATTACTTGAAATTAAGGGGAAAAAAAACATTTCTCAGAAAACCTTGAATCAAAGAGAAAATTAAAAATCGCTAATGCTGGATATTAGCACAAAGGAAAAAATGCTTAAAATATAAACTGTGTGGTGCATACAAATTTCACATTTAGAAGTCCAAAGACAAGCCTCAGAGAGATAGGCAGAGTTGTTAGCTGATTGAGAGCTGTAGCTGCTGATGGGGAAATCAAATGGTAGCTTCAAAGATGAACTGCAAATTTAAAGATAAAAGTAGATGCAGACATTTGCAAATGAGCTGCTTTTCATAAAGGCAATTCTAGTTGACACAAAGAGTATCTGATAGAGATTCATTTATTTGAAGGATAATTAATGATTTTCCAAAGCACCTAGACAGTACATAAAACAAAGCAGCCAATGAGATCTTTCAAACTCTAAAATACCTATAAAGTTATGAGTGCATAAGAATTTATTTACATAGCCTAGAGAAGAAGAAACTATTGTTAAATTTTTCTCTTTGTCTGTCCCCTTCTCTAACTGCAGTCACCACTATGCACAAAATGAAAAGTGTTAAGTTCTTTTTATAATAAGTGGAATCAAAGAAAAAATAGTAATGAAAAATGCAAAGAGAGTCTTTCAGTGTAAGGATTATGGTCTGTACCTGTGAAATAAATTGTTCACAGATTGCATTGTCTGTCTCACAGTTCCTAGAGGTAAAAAATTCTCTGCACACCTGGATTTGGGCTTTCCCTTGTACAGGTTGGCCATAGGTGTACCTAGTAAAGAAGACTTATTTGTGGTTATAGGTGGACAATATCATAATTATATTTTATAATCTTCTTCATACAATGTATTTGAAACTCCTAAGTCATGAATACCCCAACCTAACCAAATTCAATTAGCAACCCGCATCTATTGGTGCCATCTTCCCCACAGAATTTAGTTTAAATTTGGCATTTGATCCTTAGGAGGATTCAGCTGTTTGCTTTTTTAAAAATCAAATTCAAAGTAACATAGGATCTAAAATAATCTAAAATCTCAATGAATAAGAGTTAATTATTAAACTGAGTTTTAAAAACTATATTTTAATCTTCTGATCAAAATATTTAAAAAATCCGTTGCTATTGTTTTAGCAGAAAATATTTTTGAATACAAATAAAACATGGTTGATTTAGGACCTTGAAGTACTTCCGGGTCAATATTTAAACAACAATTCTTATTTTATCACTCAATAAATAGGTAAGATATGGAGATTGGCATAAACTGAGCAGGCAATGATGGAAAGCATAACATCTCCTGGGTTGAATAAATATCTCATTTCCCCCTAAACTGCACACAAACCTATAAAATAACTTTTAAAAGGTGCAATCTTTTCTTAATTGAGGATTTCTATTGATTTATGAGCCACATAAATGCAAAATTTATATATAGTAAAACTGAATATCTTTAAAATTTTTTATTATAATACTATCTTTCCTTTTTATTGAACACTGGTAAATGTCAGGTATTGACACACATTATCTCATTAATTTTTCTCAGTGACCTTGAAGTTTAGGGATCTTATCTCGTTTCACAGACTAGCCAGCTGAGATCAAGTAACTCAATTCCTCACATTGTAATTGATGGAACTAAAATTGAAACTCAGATCTGCCTGAATCCACAGTCCATGATCTTTCCATTCCACTAATCTGTGTCTTTTTCTATTTAAAAATTCTTAATGCTTTTGAGACTTTGATTCAGCTCAAATCACTAAAATAGTCTCTCTGATCTGAATATGAAATACATGAAAAACGGAGGCAAAACTGAGTTAAGCCAAAAATGCTGTGCTCAAACATCTTTTATTATTTCTTCTTACCGTCTTTTGTTTACACAAGGAAACATTTGTCATAGTGTTATCTACATGTTAATACCTGAACACAAAATTGTATAACTCAGATTTTCAGATAAAACACAGTATGTTAATCTGAGTAATGTTATTCTTATAGGAACAGTCTCCCTTTGTGATTTGAAAAGCTGTTGAGGAAGGATGCAGTTTAATGAAATCTCCTTGCTTATAGGCTAGTTTTCTTCTCTCTTAAAAGCCTGAGTCATCTCTGAGGTTGTTTGCTAAAATAATCTAATCTGCTGTTATATTCTCTAGCTGTTCCAAGCTAAATCCAGGGGAATACAATGAGCAAAGGAACAATGTACAAACAGCATAATGCAGCCTGAGGTAGGCAACTCATTCATGGATGCTAACTTCTAGATATGCTAATTTCATTCAGCACACTCTCACAGCCCGCCCAGAAATCATCTTGTAGCAAGCATAGCTTCTGTCGGAGTTGGCTGGCTTTGTAGCAGGACATTATAATAGGTAATATGACTCACTACTTAATGTCAAATCTATCTCGAATGTAATGAAAAACAAATTTCAAGAAATCAAAATGATGGATTATAACCTGACATGGTGATACACAACCAATTTCATATTAGCCTTGAGCTTTGCAGGCTTTTCTAACTTTGTGAACAGTTTGGCTCTCCTGATCTGTGTGCATTGTATTTTTCTAGCATATCATTGGATAGATAAATAATTGGCAATGTTAATCCCAGTGAAAATTGCTGGTTTTGTGTAAGGTTTTCCTAATGAAGCCAGTTTAGGATCCTGTGTTTCTTCAAGCCTATATTGATTAGCTGATGAAGTTTAACATTAGATTGCCCATGATCACTCACATATCACAGTCACTGCTCTTGAGTGGAACTCAGAAACATTTTATGATCATTTTCTATATTCCAAAGATGATCTTAAATACTGAAAACAAAGGCTAAAAACTGGCTTTCAAGATTTTTTGAGGCATATTTGAGCCTAGCCCCACAAGTCTATTAGACTGTCTTCTACATAAGCATCTGTATTATACTGCCGAAAAATATCCAAAAGCGAATAATTTCCATATGCTCAATTAAATAACAAGTGTTTAAAATATAGCAAATATTAATATTTTATCAGTTTATATAAAATATAGAAGTGGTGGTTAGGATAGTAGCTCTGATACCAACCAGCCTACGTCTAAATTCTGGTTCTGCTCAAAAAGCTTCATCAATGTTGACAAGTTCTTTAAACTCTCTATGTGTTAGTATATTTCTTTAGAAAATAGAGATGGTAATAACTCCTAACTCATGACGTTGGGGTAAGAATATAATATATGGGGTTCTTAACACAGTACTCGGCACTGAATAAATATTAGCTATTTTTATCATTATTACAAATCTGAAGGAAAAAATGTCACACTAAATAATGGATAAAAGGCATTAGAAATGATATCCCAAAAAGAAAATCAAGATTTTTCAAATCATATTGGAAATTTTTTACATTAAGATGATTCAAATTAATTAAAATGAAATTGATGAATGCCTTTTTTTCTTATGACATTGTCAAAAGTTTCTTTTCTTTTCTTTTAATGACAATACCCAATAATGGTGAAGATTCAAGTAAGCAGGTACTGTCATAGCAGTTGATAAATTGGTGAACAATATGGCAATCAAAAGACTAAAAATCGGTTCCACATATCTTCTCAGTAATTCCATTATTGAAAATCTTTCTGAAGTAAACAATTTTTTAATATAAAAGCCACTTCTTACACACTTACACATGAAGACATATGTTGAAAATTATTTATAACTACTAAAACAAAATGAAATATCCTATATGGTATATAATAAAATAATGGTTCCGTCAGTTTGGTGTAACCATGTAAAGTTATGTTTATGCAGCAAGAAATTGGAATTCATGAAATGACTGGCATAATGTGGAGACATGTTTTCTTAATTATAGTGGATAGAAAAGTCTGATTGACATTGTGGGGAAACATTTATAAAATATTAGAGGAAAATAAATCATAATATTAGTGATAGTTGTAGAATTACAGGTAATTTTTACGTTGTTCTTTGTACTATTCAAATAGTCTACAATGAAAACTCATACTTCTCTAATAATGTTAATGTAAATATAAAAATAAAGGTGCATGATTATTCTCATTTCTAATCCTCTCTGAGCCCTGTAGGGACAAAGCCCTTGAATAAAGACTTACTTGGCACATACACGCACTTGGAATTCATCACCTGAAATAGTTACTGTTTGGGGTACACTGACCTTAACTTCAAACTTGGGCAAAACTAGAAACAAAAAGAAATGTGATTACTTCAGCCTCAACAATCATTGGCAAGCAAAGCTTACTGAACTCATGTAGCTAAGTATGCCCCCATATACATGGATTTCCTATATATGTATACATACATACATCTGTGTAGACCACATCTCAATTGTCCCAAATTCTCTGGCACCAGTTTATCTATCACAGTACCTGATGGTTTCTCATTAAAAATTAATTCTTCCCCTTTCCTTGTCTTTCCTATTCTCAGAACTTTACATTTTATTTGTTTTAAGCTGTTAGATCCTTCCTGGAGAGGAAAAAAAAATAATGGGATATTTCCTAGAGAGGAAAAGAAGGGGTCAGAATAAGGATTCCAAATGAGGAGCAAGAAAAGAGGGACAAAGCAGAAAAGGCCAAGAAAGCAAGACGGCAGAAAACCAAATCAAACCTCACCTGCTTTTGCCTAAGTATAGCATAAAAATCGTTTTGTTCAGGTCTTTGAACTCATCATTTCTATAGGACAACCATCAATAGAAATTGGTTACCATGTTTTTTAACAGTAAATTGGTGTCTCACTGTCTTTCCTGATTTTCTGTTCACAGTCATCGAATAATCTCCAAAAATTGGTTCTGAAGTCAATTGGAATGAAAGCTGAGTAATATTTTGGAAAGGAGTAACATTTTGCCACTGAAAAATCTTATTGTTTTGAGGATCCTAGAAAATAAAAAGAAATTAAAACAACCAGGTTGGTTTGAGAGCATCATCCATTCTTTCTTTATTTTAGGTTCTTTCTGTATTTATTGGAAGTAAAGAAAGCTCCAGCATTTTATTGAAATGATTATCTCAAATGATAGAAGCAACATAACTTCCTCAAGATACTCAAATTCAACTTTATAGTATATCTCTCATAAGCCCAAAAAGGATAAGGAAAAAATGATATTAAACTTTTAAATTTGATTTTTCTGAACCAGAGTTGTACAGTTAAGGAATTAAAAACTCAATGTGCATGTTTTAGAGTAGTGTTTTCCAAAGCAGCATGGACACACATCAACAGATGCACAAGGAGATACTTATCCTAACATGTACTTGTGCAGATTGTACTTGTGCAGGTTTTCACTTGGTCTGCATCTAAGTTGGTCAGGAGTCATACATTGTATGCAAGAGCTGCTGAATGGAAGCTCCACTACAAGAAAGGGCTGTCCATGGCTCTCTCCTTTATTTGCTCTCAGCATATTGGGTTGTGTTGCAATCTCCATGAGTCTGGTTCAAGAAATTTATTGATAGCATCCCAGTTTGACTAAAGATACCCTGATAAAACAATTTCTACAAAGAACAAATACATTATTCATTACCCACTTTTCTTTTGCTTTCCCCTACTATAAAGTTTAGAAAGCTTCCTTTCAGCTACTATGGCCCATGTGACTGAGTGTTGGCCAATGAAATGTAAGTGGAAGTCACTGGGTAATGTGTCCAGAAGTGCTTTCTAAAAGAATCTGACTCAGCTGTCATAGCCCTTTGCCCTTTGCTTATTGTCTTTCCCCTTCTCCCTGCTTGAAATGGAAGACATGATGCCTGGAAGTACAGCAGCCATTTTGTGACCTTGAAGATAAAGCAATGCATTAAGGTCAGCAGAGAGGCTAAGTTGAAGAACTCTGGCCTTGGTAATATTATGCTGTTGCTGTTCTAACGCTGATGTGCTTCCACCCAGACTTACTGGTTTGTGAGAACAATAAGCCCTTTACTCATTCAAGCCAAGGCTAGTTAAGCTTTCTCTTTTCAATGAAACATAACAGTAGCTGAATCAGAATGTGAAAATAATACTATTTATAGATTACTAATAATTCAGAAAATATGAAAAAGACGACCTGATATACTGCTTGTAGGATGAGCTATTTGCCTACATGTAACAAAACCAAAAACATCCAAATTATGAAGACAATTTGATGTATGAATTTACACACACAATCATCAATGATGAACCTAGATCTCATTGTATTACCCTTCAGAGTTAGCTAATAATAATGTACGTAGCATATGTAGAGATTAAAATGCATATTGGAGAAGTGATTGTACAATTTATTCACAGGCATAAGAAGCCAAATAAATATGAAGATCATGAAGATCATGACTCTGGAGAGTTGAATTGGTGGAATGAGACTCCATTGGCTATTTCCTAAAGGCAGAGTCCATTTTGTAACAATATCACCTTCTACATTATCTCTATATTTTTAGGTGTTTGTGGGGTTTTTTTCCTTAAAACAAGATGTAGCTAAATTAGATTTGATACAGGACAGGCAGACAAAATTAATCACTTTCAAAGACAACCTTCCCTGGAAAGAGCCAAATCTTTTATTTTCCATAAAAATGCAGCTTATACTAAAAGTGACATTCCTTTATTTAGATCTTCATCTGATGCTTTACATTATTTATGCACATGAAGATTTATCTTCCTCTTAAGTTATCTTAACTTTTAGTTATGCATAATGAAAACTAAACACATATCATTATTTATCTGAATATTATAAGTAACAGTTGTGGAAAAAGCAAATCTCTTACCTGAAGTGTGATTAAAGGATACTGAAAGAGGAAAAAAAATCAAGTTAATGCTATAATTTTACATTCTTTATGTTTTGTCAATTAGTGCATTATAAAGATTATATGACTTCCCAATTTAAGTGGTTAAACCCAGCCTTCACTTCCCCAAAAAACAAAGTTTTAATAGCTAATGACACCAAGAAAATGTGAAAGAGATCGCAAACCTCTATGGGAAGTGGAGAGCAGGTTCCATGCAACCCATTTTCTTCGTATGTGGAGAAAAGTCTTAAACAGATATAAATCAGCTTACCATAAATGAAAGATTTGCATTAAAATTTGAGGTTTGTTATTGAGCTATATGCATATAGCACTCCATGCTAGACTCTATTTCCGTGTTTATTGAAAGCTTCCTGAAGGCACTTTATATAGAAATGGATTTGTTTAATTAGTTGGTTTAAATTTGATCTTACTATTAAGATCTATTGAACTCACCAAATCCTCAACAGGCTTAAACTTGGTATCCAGAGTCACGATGCGAAATTGAACTAAAAGGAAGAGCAGGAGAAGAAAATACTTTTTCCTGTTATTTCTTCCTCCAGGCTGTGATTGTAAACAGGTGTAGCAATGCATTGACTTGCTATCAGAGAATACAGCCCTCCTCTATTGGCTCTGTTTTGGCACCTTGAGATTTGAGTTCCATTTGGAAAGATCCCTGATTCTACCTTTGTAATTCACTGGCTGCTGTCTACCCACACAGCAAACTTTTACCCTAACAGCCCAGAGAGATGCTGGTGGCAGAATTAGTCACAGAAGGACAAACATAAAATGTGTGTGGTAGGAGGTAAACATAAATTCCTGGAAAAATATATTGGTGCTAGATAATATATTCTTCTGCAGAAATCCAGGGAAACCGATTTAGCTACTTTCATATCCATAACTGTTATCAGAGCATTTTACTAATTCCAGAAGAAAGAATATAATACAGCAAAGATCTGACTATAAGAATCTCTTTCTTATTCTATTCCTTTTCAATAAATCACAAAATCATATAATATTAGTCAAAGCAAAATGTAAAGATGTTCTCATCCAACCCACTAATTTTACAAGTGAGAAAACTCAGTCCCAAACATCAGAAATTACTTAGTAAAGGCAAATAATTTATTAACGGGGCCAGGACCAAAACCAAACCCTTTTGAATCTAGTTTAGTGTTCTTTTTAATACCTCTACTTATGACAATAATAAAAAATAGAAGGGCTCTGCCTAGGTTATTAGCTGTAGGATTACTTCACTTACTCTTATAATAACTATTAACATTTATGGGGTCCTCTTTGTGTAGCAGGCACTATTTTACACTGCTATCTTATTTTTTTCTCTCACTATTCCTATAATGGAAACATTTTTATTATCCTCATTCTACAGATGAAGAAATTCAGCCATAAAAAGAGGTTTAATTAACTTGTCCAACTGGTAAATGTAGATCCAGGATTCAAACCAAACACTTCTACTTCATGTTCTATGGTTGTAACCATTGAATTGTGTAAGCCTAGCTATAGAATTTGCAGGCAATGAAAGTGGTATGCAAAACTTTGAGAAACAAAGCTTTCAGTTACTAACATTGGAGGGTACCACTTCAAAATTGATCTGAACTATCCATAAGAATTCACGAAATCCATGATCCCATGACATTAAGGATAAATTTAAGACTAAAATTCATGTGTTTGGATTGCCCTTGATTTAGAGAATGTGCTCCTACAGTCAATGTTATAAAGGAAACACGAATATCTACTCACCCTTCTCTCCAGGTTTAAAGATAGGTTTATCTGTCTGTACAAAGGTTACTGTTTCTTCTGAAGCGACTGCTACAGATCGCCTTTCAAAGATTTTAAGAGTATTTCCCTTAACCAACAATGTCACAAAAGCCAGCTGTTCAGAAGATTTCTGAGTGATCTGTTTAAGTAGGAGAGCAGAAAAAGGAAAAATCATTTTTGGGAATTAAGATGGTGAAAAATGTCTTTACTTTGGCTTCTCAGGCTGAGAGAGCCTTGTAAATCCATTATTGCTTAATACTGAAAGCAATCTAATCATCACTTGACAGTTTCTAATAAACGTATTGTTTGCTTGCCTTCCATATTCTTTTTTTTGCTGCCTTGAATACCAATCCTTCATCCCTCACCTAGATTCACTTTCCTCATATTGTGAAACATTTCTACGATCTAAAAAGTGGCAACTATGTCTCATCACCACTCACTATAATAAAATGACAGTTTTGACACTTTTTGTTGTATATATAAATTTTCCATTTATTTCTTGGCTTTCAGAAATTCTCCAATTTTCCTCCCTAGCTTCCGCAATTCATCATACATCAAGATTCATGATCTCTCTAGAATAATTTTTAAATAATAATTTCATCTTCCCATCTGAAGTTCTGAAATGGCAAATTTAGTGCCTCACCTTGAAATTTGCACAAGCATATAAGTTATCCACTTCCACAGACTGGTCAAAAATAGTGGCATTGAATCCGTCATATTCTAAGACAACACTCAAGGATACAGATTCATTAAGGTTTAAAAGGTGAACGCAAGATTTTTCAGTAGAGTGACTCTGTATCACAGAAGAGATCCAGAGGATATACAGCCTAAGAAAAGAAAGCAACCAACACTGGAAATAAGCACAAGAGGAATGGAGAGCATTCATGAAAAGTATATTTTAGCTTGTTGGAATATTCCTGAAACACACAGTTTTCATAGACAAGATTACAACAAACTTGGGCTTTGCAGGAAGAGGTGGCTTAAGAAAAAGATGTCAGTTCCCTTCATACGCTTATTTAAAAGTCATACGGCAAACCAGCTCCCAGTGTCAGGAGTCAGAAATGTAAAATACAATCAAATCCTAATAAGGAGCATATTAAATAAGATCATTTGCTAGGACTTTAATAGAACAGAGAGTATAATGTTCCCTTACGGTTCTGAAGACACAGCAGCAGTGAAATGAATCAAAAAGGCACTCAGGAAAATGGTGGACGCCATTTTAACCCAGGGTCGGAGCAATGGAGACTTCAAGACAGTCTCTCTTCTCTCTCTCTATTGTTAGAAGTCGGCTGCCTCAACTCTCCACTTTCCTTCCCCTTGCTTTACCTCTCTGCATATTGTTGCTTTTATAGTTACACACATGGAAGAGTAATTACTTTTTGGAGCAAATATCATGGGCCCCACAAATCACATTTATTCACCATTCACATTACTTCTCCAAGGGGTGTCATTTTATATACGACTTCCGGCTTAAGCTCACTGGGCGCTACTGTGATTTTGGAATCAACAGCAGAGGTCGGATAGGAAGAAAGAAAAACAAAGAAAGCGCTTGTGTAATACTTAGGTTTCCACTTCAGCCAACCTGTTCTGCTAAATGTAGTCCCTCCTTCGCAGGGCTATAGGCAGTACCCAAAGCATTCCTATGTAAGGATTAGCACTTAGAAGGAGAATAGCTCTCCATTCCCAAAAGGTAAGACTTTGAGGCTTCTGAGAGAAGTAGCATTTCAGATGTTGCCGAAGCACAGGTGCAAAGATGGGTTTCCCCTACAGATAACTGAAGCTAAGTTATTCCTTTATAATTTCATCCTACAGAATACAACATTAAAAATGTTAATGCTCCTTCACACTCAGTAGGATTCTTTTAGTGAGATTTTCTTTACAATGCTTAATGTCCTTTTAGACCCTCAGTGCAATAAGGCAGACATTAAGAAAAGGCTAAAATAGAGATAAATTAGGCACTTCTTAGAAAAAAAAAAAGCTTACCAGCATTTGATAGCAAAACATTTTGAGACAAATGAGGCATGCCAAAGAAACTGGCAAACCCTTGTCAGAGTCCCCTGTATGTGACATCATTTTATTTTAAGTATTGATGGAGTTAACACATATGACTTGAAAAATGTGACATTGGGTAAGGAAAGACAGTAATTAGCTTCAGTCTTTTTGAAATGGCCCTGTCACAACAAATATAAAGGAAAGAACAGCAAAATCAATTATAACAGATGAGAAGTTTTAATGGTAATAGTAAAGGACATGCTACTGTCAAGTCTGGGAGATGTGGGAATAGGGGTCCGTTGTGGAGCCCATTTTGTGTTCCAGTGCAGAACTCTGTTCATGAAAACTCAGATCATGGCTCTCTAACTGTAGAGTTGAGACATTGTTTTCTTCCTCATTTCTAGTTAGGACTTTTTTGCTCTGCCTTTTCTCTAACCCTGCTTTCCACTGGAATCTCAAACTATTACTCTGTTTTTGACCACTCCCCTTCCCTCTGGTAGCACCCTACATTTATCATTAGAACCACTCTACCCACATATTAGAAAAATTAAGTTACCAACTTCCAAAACAATTAAAGCTCCTCTTCACTTACCAGCTTTCAAGATAAACAGCATCACAAAGTTGATTGCTTCCAAACCTGAGTAACCAATTCTTTATCCTCGAGACTAATCAATCTAACAAAACTTCTGTGACAAAACTTCTGCAAACTATGTTTACTGTTCCAGATCTACAATTTTTATGCTGAGTAAATGATTCTATTGATCTTAACGTTAATCAATGCAGTTTACGGTTACCAAAATATGTGCTGTATACTATTCTTTTAAGTCATATTGGGTACTAGCATGATTTCATGGACTTTCTTTATAAATATGGAATATTCAAAAAGGTTCAGCTGCTTAACATGGCCTCCAGATTAATGGAAACTTATCTCAGAAAATTCAGATGTTTCAGTTCCAACAATATCTATGGAATGCTTTTTAAGAATCAATAATAGTTCTAGGTGCTAGAGATACCAAGATGAATAAGACTTGTGATCATCTAAAGGACTTTTGTTTCCAGGAGATGGAAGGAGGGAGAGACAAAAGGAGGGAGGTTGGGAGAAGGGAAGACAGAAAGGCAGGAAAGCAGGAAGAGAGGAAGGAAGGAAGGAAAGAAGGAAAGAAGGAAGGCAGGAAGGCAGGAAGGCAAGAAGGTAGGAAGGCAGGAAGGAAGAGTCTGTAGAAGATGGTTGTGGCTGACTTGTGAAAGAGCTTTTACTCTGTACTGAAGAGTTTGACTACTATCCTGAAAGGTGATGAGTATAACAAATCTTGTGCTCCATGGAGACTAGAAAGAGTGAGAAGAGAAGAGTGGTAAGGAACCATATATGAGTCTGTCTAAAGACTAGATGGCAGATGGGATGAGGGCCTGGACAATCTCTTCAAGAGACATTGTTTCACTCCAATTGTTAGGTATAGGGATGAACAAGAAGGAGAGAGTTAGGTTTACCTGACAGTGAATGTTGATGCAATTAGACAAGACAGGGAAAACAAAAGACATATATAAATGGAGTAATTATTTTGGTTTGGGATATATTAAGTTTGAGGTGACTGCAGAAATAATAAATTTGGTGCTCTGGAGAAAGAAAGTTTAATGTAATCTGGGATTGATTACACCATATAGATAGTGTTTAATATAATGGGCATTGATAATATTCAGGGGAAACCTTTACAAAGGGAAAGACAATGGCCAATGCTAAGAGAAAGACTGGTGAAAGAATCTGGCTACCCTGCTATCCCAGCTGAGTGACTGTCATCATCAGGCCTGGGGCAATATTGGTTTATTTCTCTAGTACCACTGAGTGGAATCTGAAGCAACGTCTTAAAATGTTGTTTTGTAATATTTATTTTATGAATTTTTTCAAACAATAGGAAATATTTTGTTGATTTTCCCAGCTGCATAATTAGTGAAAGTCCATTTTAAGAGCCAGAAATCTAAAATCTATTTCAGAGTTCCTGAGAACTATTTGAACTTATAGTTAACTATTTTGAAATATTCACTCAAACAAACACTACAAACAAGAACTTTGCCCAAGATCAGCGATGTACAGGAAGTTAATTTTGTTAAGAAAAAACAAAACACAAACTATTCAGTTCCTGATGTTGCAACCTATTGAAAAGGAAATCGCCTTTTCCTCTGAAGGAACATACTTCTTGGCAAGTGAAATTGCCCTCCTTGTTTGCAGACGCTTATATCCTGCATCACTGATTGATTGTTCCATTTGCCAAGAAATTTCTAATCACAATGTCTACCTGTGGATAAGTGGTAGGAAAAGAAATGGGGGAGAGACAGGGGGATAACGAAAGGTCAGGTAAATACTATTGATGCGACTGGGTTTGTAGAGCCAGGATTTCTCATTTCTGCAAACAAAATTCAACAGTGTCAAAGATACGATTTTTTCCCGGTCATTCAGGGTCAGTTTTTATACTTCCATTTGCCTAAAGGTCCAAAAATCTCAAATCATATCACTCTACTCAAGCAGATAGACAAATAGACAAATATTAAACTGAATTTTACCAATCGCTACCACAATCTTAGCGCAGCCATCTTAGTTCTACAATGCTTTTCTTCACTAAAGAAAATCGTAAAGGCTTGAGTTGAGCAGTGGATGAGGTGGGGAAGGATGTGGAATAAAGGTGATGGAATA
>JAQZBX010027577.1:0-28289 GCA_029593785.1 Cabassous unicinctus | reverse complement strand
ACTTACACATTGCTGGAGGGAATGTAAAATGGCATAGCTACTCTGGAAAATGGTTTGGCAGTTTCTTTAAAAACTGCATATGCAGCTACCATATGACACAGCAGTTGCCTTCCTGGGAATTAACCCCAGAGAAATGAAGACTTATGTTTGCATAAAACCTGTGCATGAATTTGTTTTTTATTTTTAGGAAGTACCATGGGGAAGCGGGTGTGGCTCAGTGGATAGAGCCCCCGTTTACCATATGAGAGGCCCCGGGTTCGCTTTCCGGCGCCTCCTTGTGAGGGCAGGCCGGCTCGCGCAGCGCCGTGGGCTGATGCGGCAACACCTCACAACAAGGGGGACATAAGCAGACACAGAGAAGACACGCAGCAAAAGGACACAGCAGCACAAACAGCAAGGGAGTGATAAATAAAAATAAAATAAATAAATCTTTTTTTTTTTTTAAAAAAAAAGGAAGTACCATGGATTGAACCCAGGACCTTGTACTGGGAGGCAGGAGCTCAAACACTGAGTAACATCCACTCCCTGTACATGAATGTTTATAGCAGCTATATTCATAATGGCCCCAAACTGGAAACGACCCAGATGTCCTTCAATGAGTAAATGGTTAAACACTCTGTGGTACATCTGCACCGAGGAATACTCAACTCGGCGACAAAGAGGAACAAACCTGATGCATGCAACCACCTGGCTGAGTGAAAACAGCCAATCACAAAAGTTAGATAGTGTGTGATTCCATTTATATAACACTCATGCAATGACAAAATTATAGCAATGGAGAACAGATCAGTGGTTGCCAGGAGCAGGTAGGGCAGGAGGGAAGTGGCAGTGGCAATAAAAGGGCCTCCTGAGGGCTGCTGGAGGGAACTTGGTGGCGATGGGAATGTTCTGTATCTTGATGGTATCATTGTCGATATCCTGGTAGTGATATTGGGCTCTAGTTTTTCAAGATGTTGCCATTGGGACAAACTGGGTAAAGGGTACAAAGGACCTTTCTGTACTATTTCTTAAAACTGCATGTGAATCTAGAATTACCTCAAAATTAAAAAAAAAATTAAAATGAATGCAGGGGAGGACAAAGTGGAAGAAACTGGGTGTTTGAAAGGCTAGAAATGATAAAACAAAGTTTAAAAAATCCTGCTCATGGGAAGTAGATGTAGCTCAAGTGGTTGAGTGCCTGCTTCTCATTTACGAGGTCCTGGGTTCAATCCCTGGTACCTCCTAAAAACAAACAAACAAAAAACAAAAACAAAAACCAAAAAATCAACTCTCATTGGGGAGCGGATGTAGCTCAGTAGTTCAGTGCCTGCTTCCCATTTACGAGGTCCTGGGTTCAATTCCCGGTGCCTCCTAAAAAAAAAAAAATCCTACTCACAAACAAAGTCGACTTACTATATTTCTAATTGGAAATAACATAATAGGAAACTTGATTTTTATATTTCCAAGTGAAAAGCTGGATAGTTTCCATTATGATTCCAGAGCCATCCAGACATAAGAGGACAAAGAAGGGTGTGATCTCCTCCTGCAGGTCTCCTAAAGGTAATGGTGGGGGAAGACTCAGGGATGGAAGGAAAAGGGGGAAGGGGAGGCGCAGGAAGGAAGAAAGCAGAGAAGAGGGGAGGGAGGTGAGCCGTGGGCAGCTTTATTTGAGGCATTGCCATGTGGCTTCATTACCCAAGTCTTAGTAAAGGGTGGGGAGGTGGAGAGCACACCCAGCCCTGGGCTTTACCTCTGTAGAAAATCGTAACAAAAAGGTGGAAGTATGAACTGGGCAACAGGATCGCACCATCAGTTGGTTTACATTATACTTGATATTTTGTTGAGTGAGTTGTGCATGTGTTTTCTTTTCTTTAGCTGTCATTGCTACTCATGACTATTTACGGAGTAAGATCAGGATTAAGCATGAGACTCGGGGCTTTGGGCAGCAGTTGAATGAGAATAGATTCCAGACATCAAAAAGGCCCACCAGGGAGCTTGAGTGGACTTCGGCCCCCTGTGTTTGGTTTTGGTGAGTTCTAGCTCACTGTGTCACTCCAGAAGATGAGGTGAGGTTCTGGGCAGCCTTGGGACAGAGGCCTTCTGTCCCACCCGGCATAGACTCTGTGGGCTCCAAGAAGTGCAAGTTCAGAGGAGGATACGCCAGCACCCAGGGGGCCCTGATACTTCACCCTCGGCAGTGCGGGATCGGACAGATGGGTTCAGAACTTGGCTCTGCCTGGGCAGCTCTGGTGAATCCGGTGGATTTGCCACTTCATCTCCATTATACCCATCTTCTAGTTGGGAGATTTGGAAAACTAAAAGCTGCTGCCTCCAGACTCCCTTGCAGCTAGGGTTCTAGATAAGAAATTGGTTCTGCCAGTTGGATTCCCTTGCACAAATTTGGAAGGTGGAATTTCCAGAGTGAGGCCATTTTCCTGCCCCTTGTGATTGTTTCTGGTGACAAGCAAGGGAGTAAAAATGGGAGGTTTTCTGGCAACAGGTTTTCAGTGTCCATGCTCCAGCTCCCTGGGGGTTGTGAGGCAGCTGCTTGACTCTGGTTTTCTGATCCCAGGATTGCAACCTCGGAGGTGGGTCAGTAACTCCAGTGGTTCTGAATCACGGTAGGAATCATCTCCAAATTATTTTGTAAGCCCCGGTTCCCTGGTTAAATCACTTTCTGTTTCTAGCACTGAACCCTGATTGCTTAAGTGATCTTGGGCAAATCTGAGCCCAATGTCCTCTTCTATAAAATGCAAACACTCATCCTTATGGCAAGGCCTACCTTATGGGATTGTTGGGAGGACTAAATGAGATACTGAAAGTTAAAAATATCTAGAAAGCTCGTTCTGGGAATACCACAGGCTCTTACTAAGGGCTAAAATCTTTTCCTTCCTCCTCTGAAGAAATGGGGATCTCCAGTTTGACCCCAGATGGTACCCTACAGGGTTCAACTTTGTGGCCTTGGCAGTCTCTGAAGCCTCTTCCCCAAATCATGGACCAGGACGGGGACTCCCCTGATTAGTCGGGGGTCCCCTGTTTGCAGAGAAACATAACTCATTGCCAATTTCGAAATACTCCAGTGTATAGTAAGCCCTGAAATGGTCAAAGTTTTGACATCTTTGAGCCTCACAGGGCCCCAAAGGCCTACCCTTGAGACCCCTGCTCTCACCAGATAGGCCCCCGCACACCCACAGCATGTGGAGCTTCCCACCCGCTGGTTCCTCTCTCAGCTCATCCTTAACCTCACAGCTTTCACTTCCCTGCCAGCCCACAGAATTATTTGCACCAGCCCATCATCCTCCCGCGGGAACCAGGGACAACCCGCAGCTGGTTCCTGCAAAGCTGCCTCCCACAGTCCCCGCCGGTTCACTGTGCTCCCAGGGCACCGTGTGTCCCTGCGTGGCATGCGGCTTCCTCTCCCAGGGCTGCGAGTGTGTGTGGCTAACAGGCTGCATCATCTTGTCTGTTCAGGGTCAGCTGATGTGTGTTTGGCCATCTCTTACTATTTAGGGCCAGAGCCTCTCCTCCAGCCACCGGATGACCAGAAGGTGGTCAGAATACCTGGACACTGTGCCACCTCTCCAAGCACATGGCATGGGAGGAGCCAGCCCTCCTGCTGGAGGGGGCCCCAGCCCCTGATCCCCACGTCACTGCTCCTGCTGCCCTGGGCAGTTGGGCAAGGGTTCTGCTAACGACAGTTTCAGCATGGGTCTGTGAAGCCCCTGGGGCCTGGGACCCCATAAGCTCACTCATGCTTTGGATCCCAGAGAAGCCACTGAGGCTAACGGGGCTGGTGGTGAAGGGACAGTCACCTTTTTTTGTTGGCCCCATACCTTCTGCTGCCAGGGCCCAGCCCAGGCTGAGAACGGCCTAAAGCTGGGTGCAGGGGGCCCACTCTGGTTTAGATATAGACTCTGTGACTATTAAGTCTCCTTTTATAGGAAGCTCTTCCTAGTTTCTATCCCTGGGCTTTTTGACCTGATTTTAGAGAGAGTAGCTATGCATTTTCCCTGAAACCTCTTAGGAAATCTGCCTGTTACTTAGAGGGTTATAGTTCGGAGGTGGAATAAATGGGGGAAGGGAAGACTGCCGCTTAGGGAAGTGGAAGGAGAGGAAGCTTTAGAGCAGTGCAAATCTTGAGTTTATATCCTGAATTTCTATTTACAAGCTGTGTGACCTTGTACAAGTTACTCAACTTCTCTGATTCTTCTCCTGTAAAGTAAGGATAAGAACAATTACTTCATAGGTTTACTATAGGGGCTAAAAGATATTACGTGGATGAAAATGTCTAGCACAGGACCCAGAAAATAATCAGAAAGCAATATGTGACTTCCCTTCTGATCCTTTTTTGCATTTAAACTATCCTGTGGTAGGTACATCCTGATTCTCTTCTTTTCACAAACAACGTGATGGCCGAGGTGCTCCAGCTGGAAACTCACCTCTGAGGGTGAAGAGATATGTATCCCTTGGTTTGGAAACAGGTCTTAGGCTCCCTAGTACAGGATGGTCCCCAGTGGCATAGAGCATTTTCTGTTTTTTCCTACACAGGCCACTGATTCTTTCATTGTGTCCATTGTTTCATTTATGTTAGTAGTCTTATACCAGCTTTTTTGGACGATTACATTCTCAGGCCCCTTATACCACGAATGTGGTGGGACAGGCAGTGGGACAGGAAAGAACAGTGGGCCAGCCAACTGGGACTCAGAATCAGCAGTAGCCAAGAGAGTTGGGGGAAGGGCATGCGCTATCCTGGCTAGGGGTGCTGTAAGGTGCCAACTTGCAAATGAGTCAAAAACCCCAAGGCCCAATGTCTGATTGTGTGCATCACCTAGGAGTTGGCTTTGGACGCTGGACACGTGTCCCCTGGAGACAGGGCCCTGATCCTCTCTCCCTATGCAGCAAATTAGGCAATGGGGACTAGACTCTGCACAGGGGCCTCAGGAGGATGAGAAGACACCCACCTCTCTCTGCCCGGGATGACTCAAGAGCAGCCCCCTGGCAGCTGAGGATGGACTTAAGGATTTGCAACGTGCCTGCTTGCTGTGGGATTCTGACTCATTTCCTCAGCCCTCCCAGGGAGTAAGAGAATTTATTAACCAAGCAGCAGCACCGGATGCCTGGTGTGACTGCTGCAAAGGCAGACCAGATTGTGTCTGGTCTCCACCATGCTATGCGCTGCCTCCTCTGTCTTCTCCTTTCTATCCCAACCACTGGGACCCCAAGCTCTTCCATGCTTTCCCTTTGCTACCGTCTATCTCCCCCTCCTGGGCCTCTGCCCTGCACCTTCTGCCTGGATTGGAAGCCCACCCTGAGGTTCCTCTTTTGGCTGCTGGACCCCTGCGGTCTAAAATGTTTGGGAGTGTGGATGGCATGGCTGGGTGGTGAATTCCATGAGAAAGATTGGGTGTTTCCAAAGTGCCCCTAGTTTTATGTTATTTTAAATTTTCGAACCACAAAAATTTTATAAGTTTCACACGGTTGCAGAGCAAATAGAAAGGTGTTGATGACAATTTCATAGATATTCAGTAGCTCTATCATGTATCTGACAGGTACATATGTATATATTTTTCTAAGATGTTGTTGGAAGCGAATAGATAGAAAGTACTTAAACATGATAAAGACAATTTACTGAAAACCGAGAGCAAACATTTTACTAAATGGAAAAATACTGAACTCAGTTCTATTAATTCAAGAAAAAGATATAATGCCTGTTGTCACCACTGTTGATCAACATGGCTTTGGAGGTTTTAACTACCATAATAAATCAGGTAAATGAACTGACTGGAATAAATATTGGAAAAGAAGCTAAAAATAGCTTTATTTGCAGATGATATGAGGATATACCTAGACAACCTAAGAGATTTTAATAAAATAATTTTAAAATTAATAAGGGAAGTTAGTAAAGTAGGTAGAAAAATACATAGACATAGAGGTTTGAGTTATGTTAGCAATAAACATTTGGAAAAGGAAATGAAAAAATAAGCTCATCTATAATGGCAACAAAAATTATAAAATTTCTAGGGTTATATTTACCAAGAAAAGGTCAGCTACATATACAAATAAAATGATAAAATTGTAATTGAAGAACATAAAATAACATAAAATAATACTTCAACAAATGGGCATGTACAAACCATGGAAAGACTTAATATAACAATTTCCTTTAAGTACCACACGGATGGGAAATGGTTGTGTGGGGTGTTTTTGGGGGTGTGGGCGGTGGGGAGCATGGGAATCCCTGTAGTTTCTGAGTAATATTTGGGTAATCTAGGCACCTTTATAAAATGTATATATATATATATAACAAATAACATTTATGTAAACAAATGCACATATATGCATATGTATTTATATATCATTTTAAAAAAAAAAAAAAAAAAAGCAATTTCCTTAAGGAACTAATATGTAAATTTAAGACACTAATATATAAACTTAATGAAAGTGTAATCAGAACCCTACTTCTAAGAACTGTATAAAGTGATTTTAAACCTTGTATGGTTAAAATAATTTAACATTTCAAATGTTCATAGAATAGTGAAGAAAATTACAAATGCAAGGGACCAGTTCCAGAAGATAATAAAACTTAGACTAAAGCTACCTATATCAAACCAGCATGACGTTGGCACAGGAACAGACTGATGTATCAGGGAAACCAGTTAGAGAGCCCAGAAATAGATGCAAGTACGTAGAAGAAGCTAAAATATGGTGGTGACATATGCATTCAGAGAGAAAGTGGTTTATTTAATAAATTATACCAGTACAACTGGTTATGCTACTTTAAGAAAAACGAAAAGAGGCTCTACATTAACCATATATAAAAACAAATTCTAGATGAATTAAAGATTTAAGTGTCAACATAAAATTAGAATACTAAAGTAGAATTTAGGGGCACATTGTATAACCTTGGGGTGAGGGAGCAGTTCCTAAACAAGGTAGGCATCTCAGTAGCTGTCAAAGAAAGGGTAGACATATTTGACTATGAAATATTAAACATTTTACGTGACAAGAAAAATCCATAAGCAAAATCAAACAGCAAACAGTAGACCGGGAACTATATTTCCAATGTATAACAGAAAAAGAGTTAATATCTCTTGTATTGAAAGTGTCTAAAAAGTAATTAGATTTTTAAAAGATTAATAAAAGAACTAGTAAAAAATGGTGAAGGAATAAGAGGTCCAATTTGCAGAAGAGGCCATCTAAACACCCAATAAACAGGGGAGCAGATGTGGCTCAAACGGTTGGGTACCTCCCTCCAACATAGGAGGTCCCGGGTTCAGTCGCTGGTGGCTCCCAAAAAAAACCCACCAAAAAACGAAAACAAACAACAAGCAAAACAAATGGAAAAAGCAACTCAGAGGAGCCAATGTGGCTCAGTGGTTGAGTGCCAGCTTTCCACATACAAGGTCCCAGGTTCAATTCCCGGCCCCGGTACCTCAAAAAAATAAAACAAAATGAACACCCAAAAAACACATGAGGCTCGGTCTCACTCACTGGCAGAGAAAAAAGATTAAACAAATGAGGTAATCGTTCCACCTAAGACTTAAGGGTGAATCACTTGTCCCCATTTGCCTGGGACTTCCCAGTTTTACTAAATCCTGGGAAATGCTTCGGCCACAAGCAAACCTGGATGGTTGCTCTTGAGAGAAGGAAGAAAAGCCAAGAGGGACTTTGAACTTTGAATGGACCAATGAGATTTTTACCCAGTAAGAATGAGTTAACCCCAGAAGTCTGTTTTAAACTGAAAGAGA
Source organism: Cabassous unicinctus (assembly GCA_029593785.1). Taxonomy (NCBI): domain Eukaryota; kingdom Metazoa; phylum Chordata; class Mammalia; order Cingulata; family Chlamyphoridae; genus Cabassous; species Cabassous unicinctus. Next base: position 20,562 of record JAQZBX010027577.1, on the reverse strand, counting down.
CAGAGCTGCCTTTAATCAGCAGCTTTGCAGTTTCTCACTGTTAAGGGAGTAAGGGTTCTAGAGCAAGGTGGCAACAATTATAGGCAGGAAAGAAAATTACTTGAATGTGAATTGGGATACCTCTTCCCTTCCTTTCCCCCATTTCCTGTTTTTAATGAGCTTGGAGAAAGGCCTGGGAGGATTCGAACACTGGTTGCCTGAGGGGAGGGCAGAAGGAGAAATATAGTTTTTCCTTTTTGGGGGTGGGGTGGGAGCGAGTAGGGACCTGTCATTTTTGTTATTCATTTTCAGATTATTTCAATTAGTCTATGAAGTGCATATTGACTTTGAAATTAAAAATAAAATAATAAAGAAAATATTGTTAAAAAGGAGTCTGCGGCCCTCCCCTTACCTTCTTGTCCTTGCTATATTTATTTTGTCTGTCAGGAAATAGCTGACTGTGAAGTACCCACGCAGCCTGCGGAAGGAATGAGAAGACTGGGATCAGTGAGGGTGGGAAATCTTTTAAAGAAACACCCATATTTTGGTGCTCCAGGAACTTCAGGTATCTTTTTATTATTTTTTATTTTTTTATTTTTCCTCTTAACTTTATTTGTACATTTAATAATCGAAAATATAAACAATTAAAAACTAAAAAGTAAACACAGATGAATAAATATATACATTTCTCCATTAAATGTAATGGATACATATAATATTTTTTTTTTTTTTGTGGATCAAACAATATGTTATCTTAAGACCCTCCACCCCCAACATCTCCCTGACTCATCGTCCCCCCTCTACCCCAGCATCTCTTGGTGGTTTGTAACATCCCGGCCACGTCTAGTATCTCGGGCAAACGCCGCTGTACTTTGAGCTATAGGGGTTTAGGAGGGAAAGGTTTCAGACTTGAAGGCTGGGGAAAGTAGCTTCTAGGCCTAAAGGAAGTACAATCATGTAGATCAGTGGATATTCCCCCACCAGAGACATCAGCATCCCCTGGGAACTTGTTAGAAAAGCAAATTCTTGGGCTCCACCCCAGATGCCCAGAGTCAGAAATTCTGGGGATCCGGCCCAGCATTCTGTGTTTTAACAAGCCCTCCAGGTGATTCTGATGCACGCTCAAGCTTGAAAGCCACTCATTTAGACTCTCCCCGGGCAGACCCAAAGGTGCCTCCCTCCACTGTCTCTAGAGGCAGAGATGGAGATATAAGGTTGTGTGTGACCTTTCCCTGCAGGGTTTCAGCCCCTGCACAACAGCCTGCCTTGGAGAGAGAGCATGGCACAGAACATTTGCATTAATACAGGCTGGCAGGAAACAAATGAGCCAGCTGCCAGCTTGGTGACCCAAAAGGCTAAATGAAGCTGTACAGGAGGTTCTTCAGGAGAAGCAGGTGATGAGGAGGGCATTCCAGCTCAGGGCAGTTCCTCTCCTGCTCTCTGGGGTTGCTGCCTTCCTGAGAGCCCCACTGTGGAGTTTGCTGGACTAGCAGAAGAGCTCAGATTTATTAGGTGGTGTTTCAACTCAACAAACCCCAACTCACTTGGAAAAGAACTGGTAGCATATATAAAACACAAAATTTCCCACTTCCAGGTGTACACTTCAGTGGTGTCAACTACCTTCACAGTGTGTGCTACCATCACCACCAACCATCACCAAGACTTTGTCATCACCTGAAACAGAAACTCTACTCATTAAGCAGTAACTCCCCACTGTGCCCCACTCCTCAACTCCTGGTAACCTTTAATCTATTTTCTGTTTCTATAAATTTGCTTATTCTAAATATTTCATCTAAGTGGAATCATACATATTTATCCTTTTGTGTCTGGCGGTATATACCCAAAAGAATTGACAGCAGGGACTCAGATATTGTACACTAATATTCAGCATTATTTGCAATTCCCTAAAGATGAAGCAGCCCAAGTGTTCATCACCATATGAATGTATTAACAAAATGTGGTATATCCGTACAATGGGAGTCATTCAGCCATAATAAGGAATGAAGTCCTGGGAACGTGCTAGAACCTGGATGAACCTTCAGGACATGCTGAACGAAGTAGGTCAACCCACTTTGATGAGCCAGGCCCTAATTGGCAAGTGACACCAAGGCCTCCTACAGAAGCTCTGATGCCTCCCCTAAGACATGTGTGGTCATTTCGGTTTCCAGGAGAAAAAAGAGGTGTCCCTGCTGGTTGCTGAAACCCATCCATGCAGCCTGAGAAACTGCTTTATCAAGTTGATGGACCATCTGCATCCTTTCTCGGCTAAGCCTCTTCCGGAGAGGTCGCAGTGTTGAGAAAACCAATGCAAAGGCAGTGCCTGCTGTCCTTGCATCGCGCCTGAGGGGAGGGTGTAGGGGCAGATTCCAGAGCCGCCACATACCCAGTTGGGAAGGGAGAGGCCAGGACATGTAAATGATTACTGTAAACCGAGAGTTGCTGAGGGTTCTCTTTAGCAGCCTCCTTCCTGGCCCTGGTCTCAAGGTCACCCTGTATGGTTGAGAAGTTTGTGCACTGCCCAAAGGCAGCTGAAAGGTCGTGTGCAGGCTGAAATTCCACTCACACCCTCCTTGCCGAGCTGTGTTCCCTGGTGTGGGGCAAAGCCTGTCTGGAGAAAGGGGTGCCTTTAACTTTCACGGAGGCCTTGCGTGGCCTCGGGGGGCCCTGGCGGCGGCTGTGTTGATCCCTAGGAAGCGCCGTGATGTGGAAAGTGCATGCCCACGGCACCATATGCGCTCGGAGGTCACCCACCGTGCAGTCCGAGGTGATGGTTCTGAGAACTCCTGTGGGGGGGGGGGCACTGGTCCAGGTTTGCAGGGCATGGAGTGTCTGAGATACTGCCGTTCAGCTCTCTGATCTGCCTGGAGCCTTCACTGAGGGACGATTGCCCAACGGGACCTGCCACCCATGGTGGTCTCTCAGACGTGCTGTCCCTTGCTCCCCACACAGCCGGCTCCATGGGGGGCCCTCACAGTCCCAGCCATCCGCTCATTGTGTCCTGGTTGCATGCCTACCTCGTGCCAGGCGCTGGGCTCAGTGCTGGAGGCCTGGGGGGAGAATAAAAGACTGGGCACATGCCTTCGAGAAACGCATCTCCTTACTGAGACAGGAATATCTGGCCCTGCCTGGTTTCCTCTCTGCATTTCCTTTCAGCCAGGCTGGGCCCAGCAACATCCTAGAGCCTGTCACTCCACTGACTCAATTCTGGAACTTTACTATTGGCTTCCTGGGAGAACTGAAGAAGGAGCCATCTCCCCTTTGAACAAAAGGGGAGACAAAGCTTCTCCAAACCGAGAGGCAGGCGGGCTCTGCTAAGAAGCAGGGACGTTCCATTGGACAGGAGGGAGTTGACTGGGAGCCGGGCATGGACTTGGGGGAGCCTTGCTGGGGTCACACGGCGTGGTGTTGCTTAGTGTCCTCGGATCCTCTAGAGACTGACCTGTTAGGAGAGAAACCTGAGTCATGTTTCAGGGCGGTTACAAAATATAGTAGTAATTCACTGAGTGCCGCCTTCTCTGAGGCTGGCCCAAAGATCTGCAAACTAGAAAGGGATCTTCTTCAGTGGCAAGGACCTCTTTCGGGCATCTCCATGGAGAAAGGGCAGGAATGGATGGCGGCAGGATTATTACAAAGAAGCGGGGCAGCCACCTCCGAACCTCAGGTGACGGCAGGGGCTTGGGAGGGACAGAGGTTCATTACTGAGGCTAAAAGTCTATGATGGTGGTGGGGGTGGAGAGCACGGATGTGGCTCAAATGGTTGGGCGTCCATCTGCCATATGGAGGGACCTGGGTTCGATCCTTGGGACCTCTTGGTAAAATAAAAAATATATATAGAAGGCATGCGTGGGCATGCCTCTAGGTCCTGTGCGCAGGCGTGCCAGGCCCTGCCGAGCCACGCAGCACGTTGATGACGTAACAGGAGACTTGCTGAAAAACCAAGAACTGAGGTGGCACAGGAGGCAGAATGCCTCTCTCCCACATCGGAGGTTCCCAGGATTGAATCCCGGTGAAAGACAGGAGGAGAAGGGTGAGAGGAGAGGGCAGGAAACAGACACAGAGAATTGCCCAGCAAACAGACACAAAACAACAAAACAGCAAAACGGGGGTGGGGGGTGGGGTTGTTAAAATGGATAAAGTAAATAAATAAAATAAATAAATCTTTAAAAAATTATTTTTTGGGGTGTGGGGCAATGAGGACATAAACCAGGCACCCAGTTCTACACATTACTTCTTTATCTCACGGAATATTCTCAACAACTGTGTGAGAGTAGTACTGTATTTTTTCTATGTTTTTATTGTAAAAAATTTATGATAAAAAATTCAAACATATGCCATAGTTGAAAGGATGTTACAGTGAGTGCCACACCTATGTATCTACCATCTCCATTCTACCACTGACATTTTACTGAATTTTTTGGTCACATAGTTTATCCATCCACTCATCCCTCTACCCATCCACTAATTCATCTTATATTTTGATGCATTTCCAAGTCAAGTGCAAACTTTTCAGTGCCATTCCCCCTAAATTTAGCTTGCAATTATTAACCAGAGTTCAGTATTTGTTACAGTTTTTTCTTCTGAGATAAATGCACATACAGTGAAATGTTCAAACCTTAACTATACATTTATTGAGTTTCAAAAAATGCAAGTCTCTGTATAATCCAAAACCCTATCAAGATACAGAACATTACCATCACCCCATGCCTTTCCCCAGTCAATCCCTGACCTGTCCTCCAGAGGCAGCCACTACTCTGATTTTCCACCATCGGTTAGTTTTGCCTGTTCTAGAGCTTCATATAAATAGAATCATACAAAATGCGCTCTTTCAATTCAGGCTTCTCCCATTGAGCATGAAGTTTTCAAGATTCTTCCATGTTTTTGCATGCATCAGTAGTTTATTTCTTTTTTTTTTTTTTTGACATTGACTTCTTCCCCCACCCCCAGATGGCTCCCTCATCTGTCTGCTCACTGTGTCTGCTCATTGCCTCTGCTCATTGTGTCCACTCTTTGTCTGATTGTTGTGTCTGCTCGTTGTTTGCTCATCTTCTTTAGGAAGCACCGGGAACTGAACCCGGGACCTCACATGTGGGAAGCAGTTGTCCAACTGCTTGAGCCACATCCATTTCCTGCTCGTTGTATCTGCTTGTTCATCAGCTCATCGTGTCAGCTTGTCTTTTTTAGGAGGCCCTGGGAACTGAACCCGGGAAGTCCCATGTGGGAGGCAGTCACCCAACTGCTTGAGCCACATCTGATTCCCATTCCTTCTTTATTGCTAAATAGTATTCCATTTTATGGTGGCACCACATTTTGTTTATCCATTCTCCTATTGATGGGTGTTTCTAGTGTTTAGCAACTATGAATAAGAATTTATTCAGATCTGCATTTCATAGATGAGGGCAGTGATGTTCAGAGTTTAAGTGACTTACTGCTGGTCATACGCTAGTGAGAAGCAGAACCAAGATTTCAACTCAGCCAGGTATGCCTGATGCCAGAGCCCAAAAGTTTTTTTTTATTACACTGTGATGTCTTTGGATCAGCCTGGAGCAGCCTGGGAAATCAAGTCTGTTGTGGGACATGGGCTCAACATTCATTTGACTGATTTGTATTATAGTCGGGCTGTACAGAGTGGCTTTGAGTCCCTGCTCTGCCATCTACCAGCTGTGTGACTTAGGGCACGTGAATGAACCTCTCTACCTCTGTTTCCCCATCTGTAAAATGGGGTGATGAAAGGACATGCTTCATAGGACTATCACGAGGATTGAGTGAGTTAATATTCATAAAGAACTTATAACTGGGCCAGGCATCTAAGTGCCGTGTAAGTGTTTGTTACTACTGATTTGACCAAGAGTGTTTGAACATCTTCTCTATGCCAGATCACTGTGCTAAGGGTGAAAGGCTGAGTGCCGCTCTCGTCCACACCTGACATCCTCTGGACTCTGCTCTAGCCATTGATGAGGCAATCAGCTTCATGCAGGTGTAGCCCGCCAGTGCCTCACCTTGGCTGTCTTTCATCGCTGCGGGAACCTGCCTGGCACTCAGGTATGGGCAACCTGGATGAACCAGGGAGTTACCAAGCCAAGGGGCAACTCTTTAGCAGTGGGGACAGACGCTCTTCCATCCCTGGGGGGGGACCTCCAAGCACATTCCCCTCAGCATCCCAGAGGTTTCCAGTGGGATCAAGCCCCAGTGGCCCCAGCAGTGACCATCTCAAGAACAAACCCTCGTGTTGCCTTCCCCCACTTCTCTGTACCGTTCTCCCCAAGCCCCCACTCCTGCTCCTCAGCATCACTGCTCACAATTTACCTGCAGGCAAGCCCTCCTTTCCGACTTTGCTTTCCAGGGAAAAACTAGGATGAAGACAAATGAAGAGCTGAGGCCAGTGAGGAGCATTTGAGTTGGCATCTGGGAGCCTGTGGGGCACAGAGAGGCAAGGGACATGACCCAGATGGGCAGACAACACGGCCCAGTGGTGCGTCTGGGGAGTGAGGCACAAAGCAGCCTTCGTGCAACCTTTCCTCAGGTCCCCCCACTCCTGGGGGAGCATTCTTGTGCTCTGTGCAGGATATTCAGGGGTCGAGAGGCAGCCCATCAAAATCACCTGTGCCAAGCGCTCTCTCCTGCAACCAGCCCCGGGCAGTTAACTTGATTGATCCTCTAGCTATTTTGTGGCACGAGAACGTCTTACAGTCAGCTCTGCCTGTGCGTCTGGGTGGCTCTGCAAGGAGAACGCTTGTGTCTTCCCACGCCCTTCTTTCTAGACTGTGAGAGAGGACGTGAGGAAGAGCCTGTCTGCAGAGCAAGCTGTGGCCCCTTCCCCCAGTGCCTGCCCTTTGGGGAGGGGCAGGAAGGCTCAGCTACACTGGCCCACGTCATGCAGGCTCTGGGTTGTGGGGTGCAGGCTCTCCCCTTGGGCGAGGTGGGGGACACCTCCTTCTGGAGAAGACAGGCTGATCTCGGAAATGCTTGGCTCAGTTTCTAACCTTCATTACAGCAACTTTCACAGATGTCTTGCTATTTATAATTAATTACTGGAAGCACAACGATTATTAATTCACTCAAAAATATACACTGTCTACCATGTGTTAGACTCACAGCTGGGTACCAAGGGTGTAGAAACAGAGGCAGACCTGACCCTGCCTTCCAGGACTTACCGCCCAGAGGGGCAGGTGGTGACCCTCTGCTGGCTGAGGCCTCTGGCAGGGGCACAGAGCAGGGGCTACCCTTACTCCTCGGAGCAGGGAAGATGTTTGGTGATGCCCGAATGGAAACTGGAAGACTGAACGAAGTTAGCCAGGCACATGGGAAAGTGGCGAAAGAACACGCCAGGCTGAAGGGACAGCACGTGGAGCCCAGAGAGCAGGGCACGTTTGAGCACCCACGAAAAGCTGAGTCTGGCTGCAGCGTGGAATACGGAGGAGAGGGGGTCAAGCGCTGGGGCTGGCTGGGAAGGGCCTCTCTGGCGGTGTGAAGGAGGCTGGCACACATTCCAAGGGCGATGGGAAGGCCCTGGAGGCTGTTTCTGTGACCGGCAAGGAGATTTCACATGCTCAGGCAAAGCGGACAGCTGGCTCTGGCACAGCAGGCTCTCGGCAGCACCTGGCAGACCCAGTCCAGCCAGGTTCGCTCCCAGCACTGGCTCGCTCCTCTCCCCGTCAGTCCAGGGAGGCAGAGGTTGTTTGTGTTGCTTCATCATCGCAGGCACCTCTGAGCCCAGAGCCAGACCATGACCTCAGCCTCTGCAGTGTGGAAACTCCTGGGTCTCTGGCTGAGCAGGTATCTGACAGCCTTTGCACCAGCCTGCCTGGGGCAGCATTCCCGGCTGGCGTAGCGGCCTCCCCAGGACACAAGGTTCCTCTGGGCATTTTTTCAAGTGTACAATTCAGATTTTTTTTTTTTTTTTTAGTTTTTTTTACTCATGATCTGTTCATTGTTTTTGCTCATTGTCTGCTTGCTTTTTTCTTTAGGAAGTACCGGGAACTGAACCCAAGACCTCCCATGTGGGAGGCAGGTGCTCAACTGCTTGAGCCACATCTGCTCCCACTCTGGGTTTTTGACAAAGTCTGAGGGCTGGTGGAAGCACTAGGGTCAGCTCAACTGTGCCAGGGCCACCCTCAGCCCACCTTCTTCCCCTATACCCCCGACAGCCCTTCTTGGAAGCTGTGCTCTGCTCACATGCCCTAAGGGCTAAGTGTATCCCCTTCTGTAAGCAGCAAATGGTCCCCTCATAGGGCGTGCAGATGTGGCCCCAGAGAGTCAAGAGCTCATGTCTCGACTCCAAAGCTTCTCAAACATTCGCCTTCTTTGAACATGCCGATATTTGCTTATACTTTTCTTTAAATTGAATCTTTTAACATTAAATATATTGATTTAAAAAGGAAACTGCATTATTATTGCATAATGAAAGACCATTTTTCACTTTCCATAAATAGAAAGGGAAAAAGAAAAGCCTAAATATTAAAAGGAGTTTGTCTGGGTACCATGTAAAATCACCCCCTCTTCCGCCAGCAGGTGGGTGTTCTCTGCCTGGGATTTTGTTTGGATCCAGCAGCTTAAGGGTGATGCTCCTGTACCAGCACTGTGTTGAGCTGGAGGGCATGAGCCTCACAGCTGGGAGGATGAGCCCCATTTCCATCGTGCAGCCCGGAAGACGCTGACCCAAGGGAGCTGGAGGATACAAGGATGGGGTGGGGCTGGGGGCACTAAAGAGGAATGGTCAGCCACTGTCAGGGGTGATGCCTGAGAAGCAGCCAGGATGTGTGTCCAGAAGGACAGTGGGAGCTGCTGGCTGAGGCAGGAGCCGAGGTGCCATCTGCCGGCGAGTGCCTGGAGGGCGTATAGAGGGGCTGACCCGGCTGGGGTGGAAAGTCTTGGGAGGTTTGAGGGCATAACATCATAACTGTTTTTTCCTTTTCCTTTTGGAATGAAATGTTGGGAATAGAAGGAGGAAGGAGCACAGGCAGGAGGCCATCCCTCCGGCCCAGGTGAGGAAACCGAGGACCAGGAGATGTTGGGGCTTGGATCAGTCCCCACAGAGACTAAATGGCTGGGGAGGGACAAGGATGGATCAACAGGAGGGCTGTGAGAGGCTGGGCATGGAACCCAGGAGCCATCTGCAAACATGGTGCCTGCAGGACCAATTTAAGTTGAAGTTACAGGAAAGTCACAGGAATGACTAATCTGTACCAGATAGAATGACAGTCTTCGGTTCTTCTGCTGTGGTCTTCCGACCCCACCTGCCAGGCGCCCCAGCTCCCCTGGGTCCCTCCAAACCATTGGGTGGACGCAGTTCCTCAGGACTCAGTCCTGGCTACCTGCTCATATTGTCTTTCACGTGTCTGGAATTCCCACGCCGGTAACCCCAAATCTCCATCCTTCTCTTGCTTCTGCGTTTCAGACCCAGGACCAGTTTTGGATATCCACTTATGTCTTGCAAGTTGCTCAGACTCAACACAGCAGAGCTTCCTCATCATCTTGCTCCCCCTCAATGGGACTGATGCCCACCACACACTGGCTTAAGCCATGCACCAGGGAAAAGTCTGAGCCCCCTTCCTCTCCCTTCCTGAAAGCCCTCCATTCAATCAGAACAGCCTGTCAATGCTGCTGCCTGATTCTCTCTCCCATCCATTCCGTCTCCCCCAGCCTAAATGAGGCCACACTAGCCCATGGCCTCCTCTCTGGTCTCCCTCCTCCAGTCTTGCTTCCTTCCACACTGCAGCTAGAGGAATCTCCCCCAAACGACACAGTTGTTTTGTTAGAATCCCACCATGGCTCCCTACCACCCTAGGGGCAAACCATCCTCCTCTACATGGCCACAGGCCAAACCACGTAGAGGTTTGGGGTCTCTGCTTAGGACTCCCTGAGAAAACTTTTTCATCCCTTTTTGAAGCAGGCTAGACAGGGAATCAATAGATGGATCTGGAACCTGGCAAGAAGTCCACATGGACATTGGTACCCCCAAGATGGCTGCTGGAAGACCCTCACAAGATTCTGCCATCTGGAATGAGATTTCCTCTGGAAGCCAGGAGAAGCCCCGGATAGTCTCCAGGGGCCTTATCATTGGGCCCTCCTGGGGGATTGATGGGTGGGGTAATCAATCAAAACAGTGAACAGCTGGGACTCCTCCCATGCTATTAGCAAAGGGGCGGAATAATTAATGGTTCAAAAAGCAGGTGCAAAGGCTGAATATCTCTTGCCTTTGGACCCCCGTTCTGGCCTTTGCCCCCAAATGGATCAACAAGCAAGTAAAACCTGGGCATTTATAATCTCTAATAGGATATTGTAGTCTGTAAATTGGCCCACTATATCACTCTTCAGCCCCTTATCCTCTCTCTGGGACCTATGATCTGTTCTTTTCTCCCATTGCTCTTCCCTCCCTACCTTAATAAATGACTGGCCTAATCAATGTGGCATGCTCTTGAAATTCATTTCCTGCAGTTTAGCCAAGGACCTAGACAAAATTCGGTCACACTATGGTAGCCGTCATGATGATTGCATTTACCCAATGCTTGTCTTCTCTAGGCTCTGAGCCACCCAAGGACTGGCCGTGCCACTCAATGGCCCTTGGCTCCCCAGCATCTCAAACAAGGCTCAATAAATACCCGACCTCAGAGAGGTCGTCAGGGCTAGCACAGTCCTTTCCCTGTACTGGGTGTAGCTGCTCTGCGTCATCCCTTGGGAATCCATCCCGAGCCCCAGGCTGTCGAGGGATGAAGCACAGTCCAGCAGTGGCCAATCCGACAGGGAGTTTCACTCTTTTAGCCCATTTAATTCTGACCAATGGAATTAAAGGTTTGAAGCCACATAGACTTGGATTCAAGTGCCACGGCGTGGCCTTGAACAGACAGAACCTCCGGGTTTCTTCATCTGTGCATTGGGGATGACGGCGTCCAGTTCTCGGGATCATCTGGATTCAGCGACAGGGTGGATGTCGCGAGCCCTGCTGTGGCAGGCTGTGAAGAGTTAGCTGGTGGTAGATCTTCCTTTCATGCTCTCCTGCAGCCTTGCTCTTCAGGGTGGACTTTGAAAATAATGCATGTGTTTGCTTGACGCTAGCATATGCGGTGCCGTCTGCAGACACCCACCGGGATCACCTCCCCTCCACCCCTCCCTGGATTTTCCCTCGGGTTACTGAGGACAGTGTGGTGGCCGCGCACACCATACTGTCCCAACTGACAGGGTGAGTTGCTCAGCTCACATATGACATTTTCCTAGGTTTCACCCTCCTGGCCCCCAGCTCCCAGACCCTAGGGCCTGCTCCCAGTAACACGGAGGCCTCCCTGATATTTAGAAATCGTACTTTGCATCCCTTGTGCCGTATTATGCTTCTTATACCCCCGGGGGATGGCCTTGGGCCTCTGCACGAATGGACTGAGGTGGAACCAGAGAACGGTCAGAGCCAGGGGGACCCTAGGCATCATCTATGCCTAGGATAGATGGACCCTCTCTCCATAAAGGGGAAACTGAGGCCCGGAGAGCTGAACCAGGGTGGAAGTCCATTTTTCCACCTTCCCATCTCTCCACCACGTCCCCACTTTCCCAGCTCCTTTGAACCACCAGAGCTGTGGGTTTGGGGAGAAATGAAATCAATAGAGACACAGATGGGGCTGGACTCTCATCTCTGAAGGGCTGCACAGGAGAGAGCTGATTTTCTCTTGCCAGCGCTCCATCGGCATTCAGAGAGGCACCTCCAGTTTGCTGATGAAGAAAGGGGGGCCAAGAGCTTGGCAGGGAATCAACTCGGGCCTGGCCAAGGGAGTTGTGAATCAGGTTGCTGCCTGATGATCAGTCTTGGTGAGTGGGGAATGACTGGAATGCAGAGCAGATGAGCAGGAGAGTGGGGGTGGGAGTGTGGAAATACCTGGTGCCCTGGTGATAGAGTCAGGTTACAGGGGTAGCAGCTGGCAGGGGGGCCGTTCTCCTGCCTCCAGCCAGATCCCCCTCTTCCCAGCCCCCACCTCCACTCCCTTTCTGCCTCCCTCCTCCTAGCTTCTCTCCCTGACTCCCTCTCTCCCCCTCTCTCCCCTCCCCCTTTATGTCTCCATTCTCCCTTTTCCTCCCTGCAACCTGGACTGTCAAGGTGATGTGGCTTCCCTGAGCGGCTGTCCTCTGTGAATGCCTCTGACACTGCTCTTCAGGAAGCCCTCTGCCCCTTTGTCCTGGGTGCTGGTGTTGTGGCTGTCACGATGAGAAACCCAAAACGGCACTCGGAGGAGTGGAGGCACCAGGCTTTATTACACGCGTGGGCCCAGAGGAAAGTTCGGTTTCCAAATTCTGGGGCCCCTAACCCCAGTTTTCTGGAGTTTTCATTGGGGTCTGCAGGCTCCCGTTCATTGGCTAGCGAGTTGGCGGGTGGAATTTTTCCATTACCTTAGGCAACTAAGCAAGCATGGTTACAGAAGTAGAACTGCAGGTTACGAAATCAAGCAGGCAGGGTTACAGAGCCAGAAGTGCAGGTTTCAGTTCTAAGGCAGGAGATTCTTGTCAGAAAAAGGGGGAGGGGGAGGGCTGCAGTGACTTTTCCTTATCACTGGCTGTCTGCAAGTCCTTTGTTTCTTCCTTGTCCAAATGAGTTGTCCCAGGTGCCACAGGCTCTAGGCTGGGCCCTCAAGGGCAGTGGGATTCCCTGGGTCCCTGTGCCTCGGACAGAGGTGGGGAGGGAGAGGGAAGGTGGGGAACATTCAGGGAGTTAAGGATGGGCTAATGGAAGGAGAGGAAGCCCTGTGGGTTGCCTGGGTGGAAGGGGGTGGGATGGGCTGGGATCAAGCCCAGGAAGTAGGTGTGAGGAGAGAGGAGGAGTTCTGTACATGTTGACCAACTACTTGATGGAAGGAGTGACTGAAGGAGGGAAAGGTAGGCTCCTCCAGGTGCTAGGAGCCCAGGGCTCCTGGCTCAGGGGCTCTATCCAGTCCCGCTAGATCACCCTTAGACGCCCCTCTTCCTGAGCTGTCCTAGGGCCCCTCACTGGCTCTCTGCCCGGGAGAGGGAGTGGAGAATTTGATCAGCCTGTTTTGGCTCCTGGAGAAAGCTGTGCAGGCCCAAGGAGGCCGCGTGTTCCCTGGAGTTGGTTCAAGCCCCCTGCCATCTCCACCAAGGGTGGACAGAGAGCTGCCCGCTGTGCCCTTGGCGGCCGCTGTGGTCCAGCTCCTGCCCAGGAAGAAGTGGGAAGGGAACCAGAGGAGCAGCACCGCCTGGGCCGCAGGCCAGCTGCCTGAGTTTGTGTCTTTCACCAGCAAGAGGCCCCTGGGCACACGAGCCTCGGAGAGAAGGAGGATGCTGTCTGCAGTGACCTGGTGCACTGAGCCTTCTGAGGGCAGAAGAGTTAGCTCACACCCTGAAGACACTGGTGTGGAGAAGTTTAGAAATTCTAAAACCTTGGGATGGGCGTTGTCCATCATCATTCCCTTGTTAGCTGTCCTGGGTGAGTCCAGTGAACTGGAGAGTACGTGTTGCAACTCTGCTGAGATTCAGGGCTCAGCTGGCACATGGATGGACCAAAGATTTAAGTTTCTGGGACATATATTTATCAAGTACAGTGCTAATTATGGGTTCAAATAAGAGGGGCAGAAGAGCCATGTGTAGAGAACCTATAAATGAGTCTAACTCTGTTATACTGGGGAGCATTAATTCAAAGTAAGGCCCACTGACAGGGTGCCGAATTCCTGAGCTGTCTGCCCTGCTTATAGTTTCTGGATGTCTCAAGGAACAGAGAGTGTCTGCAACTGCAAGCAAGATAGCTCCATCCATCCGTCCCATGGGATCTAGGCCCTCTCTCAATTAGAAGCAGAGTGGGCATCAACATTCCCAAATCCTCAAGATTGTGGAATAACAATGGACTAAAGTAGACTTATTATTATTCTACTATAGACTTATTGTTATTCTAACAATGGAAGAACTTTTATCATTGATATAAAGGCAGTGGCCACCGAGGTTCTGAGGGATGGGAGAGGGAAGAATAGGTGTAATATGGGGGCATTTTCGGGACATTGGAATTGTCCTGCGTGATGTTGCAATGACAGATACAGACCATTGTATATTTTGTCATAACTTACAAAATTGTGTGGGACAGAGTGTAAACAATAATGTAAACTGTAGTCGATGGTTAGTGGCAATGCTTCAGTATGTGTTCATCAATTGTAACAAATGTACCACACTAATGAAAGATGTAATAAGGCTGGAACGGCAAGCTGATGCAACTAGATGATGCAATGAGGAGACACAATGAGGAAACACAAAGAGAGACACAAACAGGGATCAGCAGTGGCTTAAGTGATTGCGTACCTCCCTCCCACATGGGAGGTCCCGGGTTTGGTTCCTGGTGCCTCCGAAAGAGAGGACAAACACACAACAAACAGACACAGAGAGCAGACAGCGATCACAAACATCAGGGGTGGGGGGCAGATAAATAAATAAATAAATAAATAAATAAAACTTTTTAAAAAACATGCTTCTTTCTGCTTCTCTGCTCGGTATCAGTGACGCCATCGTGGACCATTCTCTGCAGTGAGCGGCTGGTGAGCCGAGCTGCTGGCCCTGGGCAGGCCTGCTGAGAACCCCAGACTACACCCTCCGTCTGCACGGCTCACACTCCATCCCCTAGCAGCTGCTTCAGCTCAGCCACATCCTTGTACCCACCCTCCACCTGCTTCTGCTGGCCCAGTCCTGGGGTGGGGGCAGATGGCCATCAGGCCTGGGTCACAGTGGCCTCTCGGTGGGAGGCTGAGCAGCGTCCTATTCTGATTCTTCTTCCTGGGGTCGAAAAGTCTGGGGATTGATGAGGTGGTCTTGAACCAGTTGGGTCCAGCCATGGAGGGGAGCAGCCCACTGGGGAGTAGAGTGTGACCCCAGCTGGGGCTTAGGCAAGACCCCCGAAGAGATGCCAGGACGTGGAAAGGCCTGTGCGAGTACTAGGCTGTGAGGGTGGGCTTGGTGGCTCATCCCAGGTTAGTATTTCCCAGATGGGGTCCTGGCGGTCCTCTGTCGTAAGAGGGTCCCATGGGAAACCCTGTATTACCATTACTGTATTGAAATCCTTAAGAAGACCTTCAGTAAAAACAAAACAAAATAATTTACTGGCCTAACTAACTTCTCCTAAATGTATTTGACCTCAGAACCCTTCTTTCATCTAGCATCTACTAACATCCTGCACTTAGGGAAATGCTGCCATATAGAGACTTTCTCAGAGAAAAGTAAGGGTAACTAATGTTCAAGCCTCCCAGAAGGGACCCCACAGGGACCCCATTACTGGTAGGTAAGTCTTTCTCAGCAGCATTGCAGTCAATAAAGGGCTAAAATGAGTCTGACACTCAGAATGGGCTCGGATCAAATTTAGTGGAACCTTTTTAACTTGGTTTAAGAAAACCTAGGTATGGCCACAGTGGATGTGTGAGGAGCTCATGTAACACTTGGTTTGGAGAGAGGAAAGGAGAGCCAAGCATTGAGGACAGGATTACTGTTCAGAGTTTGGAAAATTGGAGATAGTCTTGGAAATCTTGTAACAAAAACACGAAAAGCAAACTGCTCCAAACCCAGGGAAGTAAACAGTACCTCTGGTTATTGCAGAGATTCTGAAGGAGCCACATTTTGGGTGCTGAGCTGAAGCCCAAAGAGCTGGATCTGCTAGGAGGGAAAGTGGAGGGATGGAAGATGCACATTTGAACTTTGGGGATAAAATGGCCTGGAAAGCATGTACATGTGGATAAAAGGAGGAAAGGAAGGATAGGATTGGTATTGGAATTTGGGAAAAGCCACTTGACTAAATGGAAGAAGTGGGTGATGTGTTGGAGACTATGTGTCATGATGGGGGATTTCAACTACCTAGAATCTTGCTCAAAATATTATTCAATTCTTGACTTTCTTTAATAATAAGAGCAAATCATTTTTTGAGCACCTATTTGTGTGCTAAACATTGTATTAGACTTTTGCACATTTGCTTTCTTATTTAATCCTCAAACAAATCTGCAAAGCAGGTGGTATTATCCTCATTTTATGCATGAAAAAACAGATTCAGAGAGGTTAAGCAACGCAGGCAAGCTCACACAGCTGGTAGTTAATACTACTGGGACGTGAATTCAGGTTTTCTTGTTCCAAAGCCTGTGCTTTTCCTACTCAACTACAGACTAAATGACAACAAGCTCCTCTGGGGCTAATGAGAGCTCATTAGACTCTGTATCTTAGGGTCTCATAACACACTATATCTTAGTATCTATTCTGAAACCAGAACTCATGCTTTTTGGGAAGAGAGATTGGGCCCATTTGGATGCAAATTTTAGCCTTAGTAATACAGGCTTTAGAGCAAGGGTTTTTAACTGGGGTCAGTGGCTAGAACACATCAGGTTCATGGATTTGGGTGAGAAACACTTATGTCTCATTTTCACTGACCTCTAACTGAATGTAGCCATTCCTTCACTTATCATAAACCACAGGGATATTAGCAGTACCTGCAACTTTGTCACCCAAAGAAGTTACAGATATTTTCATATCACATTATGATGTTTACAGCTATCTCAAAATATTGTTTACACAGCTCATTACTACTTTGGATTTACAGGAGTTATTAGACCTGCTGCTAGACCTTATTTAATGTGTTAATGAAAACAAAATGTGTAACTTATATATTTGTTTTTATAAATGGTAACTGTAATTCAATATAATTAATTGGCTTTCTTTCATTTTGTGCATTTAAAAATATTATTCTTACTTCACCACACTGCCAAAGGAGCCCAAGGCACCTTTTAGACATCTTGACTCAGAGCAAGGGTGACTGAGTTCAAATCCTGGCCGTATCATTTACTAGCATTGGCCACCGAGCGAGCTACGAAGACCCATGGAACCTCTTCTGCTAAGTCGTGGTTTCTCAGGCTCAGCATCATTGAATTTCTGGGACTGGACAATTCTTTGTTGAGGAGCCATTCTGTGCATTGCCCAAAGCTTAGCAGCACCTGTGGCCTTTAACCTCTGTATGCCCAGTTGTAACAACCCAAAATATCTGCAGACATTGGCATATGTCCTCAGGGGTAGAATCACCCTGGTTGAGGACTGCTGTGCTGGATGCACCGTGTGATCACCAAGGATTTGGGGCGATCAACTGTGGTAACGCTGTAAGGTATCTGCACATTGTCTGCCATAACTGAGCATCACGCAGTGGAGCTCTTGAATTGTATGAGTGGGACACCAGTTTCTAGGACATTCATAGTCAAGCTGGATTGGTCTCACAACCTGAGATTTCACAAGGAACCCCCCCTCTGGAGGGCTGGGCAGCCCTCAAATGGTAATTCTGACAGGGGCTCCCAGGAAGCCCAGTCTTGATGAAGATTTGGGTGGGGAAAGGGCATCACCCAGGGATGGCTGAGGGGTGGCCTGATCTGAAAGAAGACAGCCAGGGGGCAGAGCCCCAGATGGGCAGGAGCCTGGGGGAAACACCTCACCCAACCTCAGAGGAATCTTGGTTCTTTTAAAGGCCTGAAGAGACAAGAACGTAAGGGACACACGGCTGCTTGGGATGGATGGTGCAGGGCAAACAGGTAACTGAGAGAAAGGGGGCTTCTTTTTTTTTTTTTTTTTTTTTTTGAGGTACTGGGGCTGGGGATTGAACCCGGGGACCTTGTATGTGGGAGCCTGGGGCTCAACCACTGAGCCACATTGGCTTCCCTGAGTTGGTTTTTATGTTTGTTTGCTTGTTGTTGTTGTTGTTGTTGTTGTTTTAGGAGGCACCAGGGACGACCCTGGGACCTCCTATCAGCTCCCCCCGGGGAGGGGGTGGTATTTTTTTTATTCCTTGGAATACAGAAGGGAAATAGAACTAATGAGAACAGCTAGCAGTTTTGAGTGTTTACTTGGCCCAGGCACTGCCTGAAGCCATTTACTTCAACATCATATTTAATCCTTACAATGCACTATGAGGTTGGTACCGTTAGCCGCGCTTTACAAGTGAGGGGTATGAGGCTTAAATGTCAATTACCTAGCCTGACTTCACTTCCGAAGTGACAGAGATGAAACTGAAACCCAGGTCTGCTCAATTTCAATGCCCAAGGGTTTGGCCAGAAGACAACACTGCCGAAGTGCCCCCATTCCAGATACCCAAAGCTGACATTGCTAAATCAACCTTAGGGCCCCATGAGGACTGCGGAGGCCAGGAGTGCCCTGAGAGACTCCTGAAGGACTGGAGACATCATCTGAGACGGTGTTTGACAAACATGGGGGAGAAAGTGGATTCTGTGACCTGTGGACTTATGATTTCAATGTGAAGTTACACAAGCATCTGGATCAATTATTAAACTTATAACCTAGATAAGGAAGTGGTGGTTGGTAAAAATCACTATATTATCTAAAGTTCACAGAGAACAAGTCCTGCCAGACTAACTTCATTCTTTATGGAGTTACTTTTCTGCTGGGTTGGGGTGAGGGGTGGGGAGAGTATCTGGAGATGATTTTCCATAGAATCTCTGCTCGAATTTCTCATGCCATGCACGAGGACAGATTTGGAAAAGTGAGTTGGATGATAACAGGCAGGCTGCTTTCTGGTGGGTTGAAGACTAGTGCCCCAAAGGACCTGATTAACCAGTGTGTGCTTAGACAGAATTTCAGCTTCATACTGGAGATGTGCTCCATAATCAGAGTGGAAAATGTCACTGGGACATACTTATAGAGAAAAGCGGACTATACCAAGTGAGCAGGTAACCTTATGTCTGAGATATTGGGAAGGGAGCCAGTATTAGAGAATTGACTGGATTAAATAATGATGATAATAGCTCACACATTTTGAATACGTACTCTGAACCAGGTGCAGTTCTAATCACTTTACATAAATTAGCTCATTTAATTCCTCCCAACAACCTTATGGAGTAGCATCTATGATCTTCCCTATTTTACCACTGAGGAAACTGAAGCAAGGAGAGCTCTCGTAGCTAGCAGGTAGCAGAGATTTAGAGTCCCTTTTCGCTCTGAGATTTTTACTCTCAGGTGGGGAAAGACTGGCTAATAATGTGACAAAAAGGAAGCCTCGGTGTGCCAAGGAGCTCAGGTGTCACCTTCTCTGGGACCTTCCCTGCCACCTCCACGTGCTTGCCACTGCCTCTCTGGCGGTGGGTCCATTTAGGTGCCCTCAGCAGCTGGCACAGTGGCAATTCATGGGCTCCCAGTAAATGTTGATAAGGGGGCTGGAAAGAGCCCAGAGTAAAGGGATTTAAAGGGTTGTAAATTAGTATGAAGGAATGATGAAAATACCTCACCCATTTAGCCTGAGCGATTCAGCCAAAGTCTATAGTCCCGTGTGACAAAACGGCAACTGAAGACCAAATGGGAGTGGAAGATATAAGGAAGACGTTTGTCAGACTCCAGAATATGGTATTGAAGGAACCTGTGGAATCGTTCCAGAGTCCTTGGGTGACCTTGGGGAGGAAGGGACCCTGGATGTTAGCATTCTTCTCCAGCCCCAAGGCCCTTCAAGTTCTGAAAGTCGAGCTGTTTCCCTGTTCTTTTAAAAATACAGAGATCCTTGAGCTGTACGTATAGCATTACCAGGAAACATTGCTGACAGTGGTATAACGTCACAGGAACATGAGAACTCTGCAGAGACAGGCAGTCTCCTCATTCCTTGTGATAGACATACAAACAGGCACAGCCAAAGGGAACCAGTGACTTGTCTGCTTCCTTCCCACCCATCCCCCACCCAACGAACACAGTGTGTAGAACGGGAAATGCTACACAGTTATAGAGAAGGTGTGGGCAATATCAATCTAATGGTCTTGTGTTGCTTCATTATGCTAGAATGGACTCCAGGAGGGTTAGCATGTGCTCCTTCTGGCCAAAGGCCAAATGGACTGGGGCGGGAGAATGGCCACAGGGGCCTGAGTGGCTTTTCTCACCCCTCAACCCTCCCCTTACACACATAGCTGGGCTGAGGTCTTTTAAGACCCTCTCCTAAGGGGCTGTTGGGATGGGGACTGTGTCTGAGCTGCAGGTGCCCCAGAGAATGGAGCTGGGACTTAGTATCAGATGGTTGTTGGGTTGGTGGGGATGGGGGACAGGGGGTAGAAGCAGAAGTGGGCAGCTGTTAAGAGAGAGATTGATGGTATGGAGCTGGGTGATGTTTGACTCTGGATTTTAAAAAGAGCACGGAAGAGGATTTTCACCCTGACAGCTGGAAGAGATCTTCAAGACCATCAGTTCCACCCTCCCACTGGACAGTCGAGAAAGCTGGGACCTGGCGGGGTCACCCAGAGACCTAGTGGCAGCCCAGGCTGGGCTCAGGTGTCCCTGACTCCATAGCCCATTCTCTTTCCAGCAAACACAAAATTGAATCTGCCTCCAAAATAGCTCTCAAACCCACCCACTTCTCTCCACCTCATCCTACACTGCTCTGCTTCAAACTTTTCATTGGCTTCCCATTCCCCTAAGGAGAGCTATTTACAACCCCCTGACATGGTGCCCAGTTCTGTTTTGTTCTGCCTTATATTACCTCTCCATCCCATCTCTCTTCTGTCTCCCTTCTGTTCCCCCCACCCGCACTCAATCTTCTTTCCACCCCCAACCTCTAGGCACTTGCATCACCAAAAAAAACAAAAACAAAAACAAAAATACTACACA